>OY754339.1:44006365-44306365 GCA_963573305.1 Pyrrhosoma nymphula | reverse complement strand
TTAATAGGTTAGAAATATCATTGTAGTAATCAAAGTTGTCCCGATAAATTGTGTTTTGATGCTATCAACTTCGGAAATTAGAATAAATGAATATGTACGATAGTTGTGAGCACTTCGCACCCAGTTTTTTTGTAAGATATTTGTAAACCTAAAATTTGCTCTTTACTTGTTAGGAATATCGCGTAAATATTTTCTTGACGCATGAATGCCATTTTTACCCCAAAAAGTTTCAACCGAACACAAATTTTGCGGGAAATATTACTGTGAGACTAAGGCACTAGGATACATCCAGAGTGTGATACGTTTGAAGCTGCCATGCTAAATTGATTATCGGTAATGCGGCTCTTGCGAACACGAATATGGAATCAGTAGAGGAAATAAGATTTAGTGCTTAAGGGAAATTAATTAATTTTTTTCGATGACGGCTGAGTGAGCTAGTGGCCATGATTGATTTTATTATTCGTTGTCCCACTTAAGGGTATCCGATCGGATCACAGTTCGCATACCAGCGGGATTTATCTTGAGACCCATAGATTTCGGGGCTCTATTTCGCGATCAATTCTTAGATGGCAGCGGAGTAAAGGTTTTAGCGATTCGGCGAGAGCGGAAAATGGCCTGAGATGTGTTTTGTCCAAAAGTCTATTATTGGCCTCATTTTGCGTGGGCGGGTTGATCGAACGCTGTTTACCCGTTGGCGTGGTGTAGAGGGTGGCTAAACGTTGAAATCGGTTTGCTCGAACGCTGTTAAGGCTAAACTGTGCTTAGACATTTGCGTTTTACGTCACATTGTTGAGTAAAATGTTCCAAAATCTTATTATTTATACACCTATGGACAGTTGCACGAATATTATCTATGGGATCGATAGTCATGAAATCCATCAAGTTATGGACCTCATTAAAATTTTTGGGCTGCGGAACTATTCGTTTCATAACTTATCTCCCGATAGCCATTGCTTCGGATATTTGGTCAGATCCCATTCATCCGAATATAATTTATGAAAATTTATCTTTTGCATATCAATTGCCTATGCGCATTATTAATAGACAGCCTGAGAAAATTAACTCGTCATTCGTCTGATAATAACTCTTTTATCAAATGATTAAGTTTTCAAGTGGCACATCGCGCAATCGCCATCTTGATTTCATATTGAAATCATAAGTATATTACTCCATTTCATCAAGCCAAACAGGTTATGAGACCATTTATGCAACCAATAAATTTATCCAATGTTTCAGTAACGCGTATTGAGTTATGGATTTTGGATTTGATCGTTGGATTTCTTGACTTATGGATCTCTTAACTATATTGGATGCATTAGTATTGTTTCTGAAACCGGCCATTAATTGATAAATAATTGTGTGCATGTAAAGTTGACTTCGAAAACGGATCAAACGATTATGATTAGGCACCCTATTTTAAATCGGTGCGAGAAATTAATATGGCTAGTTCTGATCGTCGGTAAAACTCGTTCAGGAACGGAATTGGAGCCCAGAAAAGATTTCAGGCCATTTCATGAAAAGCATGGGAATCAATGGGGACTTCAAGGTAGAGTATTTTATTTTTCTTATTTCAAACATGATACAATACAATTAAGACAATGAGAATTGGACATACTTGCGCGAGAAAGTTATACATTTCGCTAGTAAAGAAAAATAGATTTCGATTTGGACCTATTGGTCTATTAATGTAGATAGTTAATTTAGATCATACACACTATTTTGAAGAATTTATCGCCCTTTTCAAGATTAACTCTACACAAGGAACAACTTGTTGATTGTTTGTTTACAGCAAAGGTTGACACATGCCGTAGACGGAGAAGTGACCGATCGGTGCACTTGGGACGTATTTTCAACAACATTCCAAAGATTAATTTGCTCAGCTCGTGTGATTCCTTCAAGAGCTTCCCTGAAGTAAGGTTACAATCCGAGTAAAGATGTGCTTCCAGATATTTGGTAGTTTAGCTAATAACTTAAAAAAATCAACGCCGTTTTCAAGACCGCCTCGAGGTCTTCCTCAAGGGTGTCGCCGCTTTCAATCCGTTTACTTTAATCCCCTCTGTTAATCAACATCCTTTTTCAGTGGTGCTTAATGTCTCTCTCCTTAGGGTTTTGGGTGGCGTGCTCAGTGCACTTGTGAATGTAGAAAAGTGATGAAATAATACCCTTTTCGTTGCCTAAATCTTTCTGATAAAGTTTTATTTTTTTAATTCATCGCCGGCAGTCATCCATCCGATTTTTTCATTTTCTGCTGCTCTCCATTTCGTCTCTTTTCAGCTAAGAGCGTAAATCCTCAATAACTCCTCCCCTGAAGTCCTTTCATAATTTGCTTGATGAGTTCCATCATTGGTCTTCTTCGATGGTTCATCTCATTCTCGGATCGTTCCCTTATAGTTCAGAGGTTGCTGTTCTTGTCTCATTTACCAAGTATGGTAAATGGAAAATAAGTAGCGTTCGCTAGGTTCCCTTAGCCAAGTTTGCATATTTTCTTCTCAGCTCTTCATAGAACTCGCCTAGAATCGTGAGCTGAAGAAAACGAAATATTTAATGGTGTATTTCCTTTTAACGACATTTTTTGTTTTCTTTCATTTTCATTATCATTATTATCATGTGTACCTCCAGCAATTTGGTTTTTACCTGCGAGTGCATCTTTCCTTAGCATGAATACTGTTTATGTCATAAATGGAGCAAACTACCGGATGGAATGTAGCTTTTGGATTACGGTTACCCTTGCAAAACTAATTTTTGGTCTCGCTAGGCTATACCTGTTGTAATGGTAACGTTCGGTGGTTGTTTGATTTAACGTATGTTAGAATCGACAATAATTACAAATCGAATATCGTCATAAAAACGTTGTACACTGGTTAGTCCACCTTCAGACATTTCAAAAGGGAGTTTCGTTGTGTTATTATTTCTGGGAGATATAACGTTTGTGGACAATGCGGCAGAGTTTGAAGCAGTCTTTTGCTGGTAGAAACCTCCCTTAAATTGGCATAAAACGTTGTTGATTTTGCTACCTTGCACCTTTTATTATGTATTCATTCATTCATTAGAGTAATCTACCGGTTAGAGGTAGGTTATGATAAAAGTCAGAGAATATCCAACGGACTCTTACACGTGCCGTGCCCTATCTACCTCTAATATTTCTTTCTTCATCTCAGCATAAGTCCTACCTTTATTCATCCCATCCATAAAAATTAATCTCTTTCTTCCCCTTCCCCGCTTACCCAACATCCTTCCCTCTATCACGGCCTTCAGCAAACCATCGCCCCCCATTACCGCTTCCAGCCACCTACCCTGTCTTCCCCTAATCTCATCTATAAGTTTCCTCTCCTCGCCCACCATGTCAAGCACTTCGTCATTTGTCTTCCTTTCCGTCCTGCGCACCTTCTCCATCCTCCTCCACGCCCACATCTCGAAAGCCTTCAGCCTATTTTCGTCTACCTTTCTCAAGGTGCACGTTTCTGCCCCATACAACGCCACACTCCATATCAAGCTCTTCACCAGTCTCTTTTTTACATCCTTACTTAGGGTTCCCGTCATCAGCTCCCTTCTATTATTGAACGCTTCCTTCGCTAGCGCTGTTCTCCTCCTAATGTCTTTGCTACTATGTCCTGTTTCTTCTATAGTACTACCCAAGTAATTAAATTGTTCTACTTGCTCCAGTTTGTGACTTCCTACTCTTATCACCAGCCTCGCTTTCTTTGTCCTAGAGAATCTCATTACTTTTGTTTTCTTTTTATTAATCTTCATCCCATATTTCTCGCACTGCATTTCCAATGCATCTACTAAAGTTTGCAATCCTTTCGATGACCGACTGACCAACGCCTAGTCGTCTGCGAATCTAACCAATTTTATCCGCTTGCCTCCTACTTTCATTCCCGCATCTAGCTCATCCCATGCCTCTCTTACCATTTCCTCAACATATATGTTAAAAAGGAAAGGCGACAACGGGCACCCTTGCCGCACCCCGCGACCTATAACTGCCCACCCTGATTCACCCTCAGCTACCCTCACCTGTGCCCTCTGACCCATATATAAGTTTCGGATGAGTCTCCTTTCACGCCAATCTACTCCTATATTCCCCAATATTTGCATTATTTTCTCCCAGTTTACTCTGTCAAAAGCCTTTTCGAAATTCACAAAGAAAGCGAAAACATCCTGATTATACTTAATGTTTATTTTTATAAGTGTCCTCATTACCGCAATCGCGTCTCTCTTTTGGCCCTACCCTTCCTGAGCTCAAATTGGTCAACGCCTAAATAGTAGTTTGTTCTGCTCTCCTACCCTCTATTTATAATCCTCAGTACAACTTTTGCCGCGTGCAAAGTTAAACTGATTGTTCTTTACTCCTCGCATTCTGACGCTTTCTTCTTCTTCGGGATAGGTATTAATACTGTTTTCACGAAATCCTCTGGCCATTCTCCTTCCATGTGTACCTACGCCTGGGTAGATGTTTAAACCAAGTGTTTGTCACTACTAATTTATTTCTTCTACAAAATTCAACTGCCTTTTCACCGCGATCATTTCTTCTTCCTAGCCCAAACCCTCCCACTTTTACTCCGTCCCTCCCTTCCCCCACCACTGCATTCCAGTCACCCATCACTATCAGGTTTTTCTTTCCCGGCACTTCTCTAATTATTTCTTCTACTTGTGCGTACACCTCTCCCCCCTCTTCCTCCCTATGGCTGCTCGTAGGCATGTATACCTGGACCAGTACGAAATTCGTCGGGCGTGCTTTTATTTCTACCACTAGTATCCTGTCGCTCACCTGTTCAATCTTTACCACCCTCAGCCCCAATTTTGTGTTCAGTACCGTGCCTACCCCACGTTGACTCTCATCTCCTCCACTATAGATTACCCTGTAGCTATGACGTCTCTGTGAATGACTTTCATATTCTAGGAAGTGATAGTTGAGAGGTATTCCCACGCCACTCAACGGTATTTTTAACGTGACACCATCACGGAACTACCCTTCGTCTGGCTCCTACCCTTCGACCTATCTGGCATGGGTGGCCCTACCAGGAGCAATAATACTTGCTCCTGCCAGTCCAGCTCTAGGGGTCATTGGAACGCACAAGCCCTTCCACCACGCCAAGGTCGTAGTTCAAGGAAGAGTTATTATGTATAGTTTACTTAATTAATTGATTCATTTGAGAATTCCCAGTGCAAAAGGTGTAGCGGCTGTTAGTGTGGCAAACTTGAATAAATAAATAAAAGTAGTTATAACCATTATTCATGTTCGAACTCATTTGCGAATTCCGGAGTACTTCATTCCATCAAGAAGTCGCAAAAGGTGAACTCTCTCACGTGTAGGTAGTTATTGTTTTTTTTTGCCTCGAATGATCAGTTGTTCTTCCCCTCACTTCTTACAGTTAATTAAGTTAGTAGCAGGCACGAGTAATTATTTCCGGGGCTGAAGAATCGTACCAAACCCACCTACCGTGAGAGGTTTTCGACATTGAAAAAAGTAAGCAGTACCACAGTGGGAAAAGAACGAAGTCGTCGGGCACCCCTTTCTCACGCCGCTAAAACCGCAGCCGATGTTGTTTTGTTATCTCTGCGAAGATGAACTCGTCAAGTGTAACCAGTCCAGTTGGAGAGAAGTCGGGAGTGCGAGTAGAATATTATCTCATACCTACTTATTTATTTGTGAACGCTTTCTGTTTATCAACGTGAGTTGAGAATAATTAAGGATAGGCGTTACTGAGCTAGATTTGAGATATGGCAGGAATGAAAGAAATTTGGAAATGCATGAAATTAGAAACCGTGAATTGCAATAATTTTAGCATAATATTTTTGAAAAGAATAGCTACTAAACTTCTATTTCCTTTATTCACTAACCTAAGGTTGCTCCCACTGAAGCACTTGTACGTTTATGAAGTACGTACTTTTCTGTTTGAGAAGTGGTATCAAAATCGCAGTAGCCTACGAAAGGAATTGGCACCAAAACCGAAGCCTAGCATGACACTGTTGAGGAGTAGTCTCTTGTTTGTTGGGCCTAAAGTGACCTACCTAGTACCTACTTACCTTTCTACCTACTCACTTAATCATTGTTTCAACCCGAAGGTTGGTTTCGATTGGTGAGAGTAGAACTCACCCCATAGTAAGCCATTGGCGTGTGAATTTCAAACATTCAGGGTAAGGGGGCCAGTTCCTTTTCCTTGATCACCTACGATTTTCCATGAGGTTCTGACAATCAGACGGTCTTACTGGTCTTTTTCGAAGGGGGTGTCCAACGGCTTCACCCGGAATTTGAACTCGGGACCCTTCGGTCGGTAGCCCAGACCCACTAGGTCACCACGACCCCCTAATGACTTTAATATTCCTATACCTAATGAATTTTTACCTAATGACTTTTCATTTAAATTTCCTTGAAAAATCGTGTGGCCGTCGTGGAATGGCCGGCATAAATGGAACACTGTGTATGGCTATGACTGGCTGTGGGGAATACACATTTTTTTGTATAAATAAACAAATAATTAAATTAATATTTCTGAAAATATGAATTAGAAAATTATATTTATACATTAATGCTAATTACATTAATGCTAATTACATTAAATACACATAGAGCTAAATATTCATATGAAATTACACTATATCACTCCAGTGTTGGTATTGCGAATTAGTCCGAAGCGCTTGTATATTCCTAACCACACAACGACTCAACAGATCCGTCTGGGAGTCAGGTGTCGCGTGACGATAGATTTTCGCGGGATTTCCCCCCGTCCATAAGAAGTGTTCCACTTCAAAAATGTGAAAAATTGGCTAATTACGTGTAAGGATGTAGAAGACGTATTTTATAAATATTTATATATTCAATTTGTTGTTCTATTTTGTTTTTCATGTCCCAATTCATGGATGAGTTTATTTGATGGTGACCTCACTGCAGGTTTTCCTTCGAGGATAACTAAAGCTCAATATTTAGTTGAATTTTCCCTTTCTTCCATGTATTATTTGGGAGTAACAACTTAATTATTTTTGCTTGCTGATTGCTTTCTGGTTTGGTCAATGCCAGCTCCCAAAAATCTTTACGCAACCTGCCCACGGATTCCATTCTTTCTTCAATCTCCGTTAACGGTCTCCCCCCTAAAACTCATTAGCAACTCCCTTGATCCTGATGCTGGCTATCCAGTAACTTCTTTCGCTTATCAGTTTCAGAGTGCCTTTTCATCTCACCCGAACAGTCTCATTATTCTACACGGCCGCTCCCAGATTATCACTCATGAAACATTCTCACTCTCCATCCGTCTCGTCGCCCACTAATGAATTCACTCCTTGTTGACATCAATCCCTTTCTCTGTCCTCGCAAAAAACACTTTATACCAACTTGTCCACGACACATCTTTCCTTAAGTAATTAACTACGTATCTCTCTTTCTTGTTCCTTGTGTTATTTACTTTCTTATTAATGTTTTATGTGATATGTATCATTTATTTTTTTGTTACGGGTGCTCTGTAAATTGGCGATGTTGCTGTGTGTGGCTTACTTTCTTTTTTAATGAAATAAAAATATTCTGCCGCTTGATTTTCATCGCATGAATAAGCTTATACTCACTCGTAAACCCTTGTCCCATGGGTAAATTTTTTCGTAACTTTATTCATGAAATACATATTTCAAAGACCTTGATTTCACACGAGCAGGAAAAATTCATGAATTATGGGCAGACTGGCTGACTGCCTGAACGAGAATTTTTTTGTGAAGACATCTATAGTACGTGATCTGTACGAAAATTGCGAATAGCGAAGCGTTTGTCGCATAATCTACGAGCATAATTAAAGGAAATAATCACAGCCTAAAGTACCAACTGAATGAATTGCATGAACAAACATACTGGCTCGCGATATTGATGATATGATAAATGATAATGACTTTGATAATGCCATTATTTACGGGCATCGTCAATTACAATTTGCCAGATAATGGTGATATTTACAATATCAAGAAACACAAATTACAGTTTATATAATACAGTACAGGTAAATTTAGGAATGGAATACATATACAGGTTTCAGAACTCGAAAAAAAAAGAAAAAATAATAAGTAGCAAATAATATAATAAACATAATTAGCCAGCAGGGAGCGTGGTGGCCTAGAATGCTAGGCTACCGATCGAAAGGTCCCGGGTTCAAATCCGGGTTAAGCCTTTGGATTTCACCCCGAACAAAATAAAATCCTTGGAGTGCGAGGTGGCCCAGGGAAAGGAACTGGCCCCCCTACCCTGAATGTGTGAAATTCACACGCCTGTGGCTTAGTCCAGGATGAGCTCTACCCTCAACTATCCAGACCAACCTTCGGGTTGAATCACTGAGTGAGTGACATAATTAGCCATCAGAGACATAATACATTGTACATGTACATAATGAATTAGATTTTGAGCAGATTCGTGGATGAAATAAAACAAAGACCTGTTTTGTTGTACAGGACCACCTCACTATCTTATTCAAGTATGTATTAAAACTACTTTTTTTAGCAACTGAAGAAATCTAAAGAAGATTGCTGGTTTTCAGTTCTTATGACTCGATATATAATGGTGTTTTGCCATAATTCGTGTTGTGATGTGAAACAGAGAAGTTCGTGTGCTTACGACTGGGGTGTGCAGTAGGGCGGATCGGAAAAATCGATTTTTCGCGGAGAAACTTGGCCCTCTGGAAAAAGTTGTCAAAGTGACTCCAAATAAGGCCAGAAAAATTTGGGACCTCTAGGTCAACCCTCGCACCCTGGCCATTTAAGGGGAGGGGTCTGAAAATGGAAAAAGTCATGTTTTTATAGCTGTTCCCCATGGGTTTTACTGAGTTGCGTCCCAATAGGTCAAACATTTCGTCCATTTGGATGTTTCTGCAACTGCTAAGCCACAAATTGTCTGTTTTGAGTGCGCGGCCGCGCGTAATTATGCAACGCCCACGCAGCGTCTCAGCGCAACGGTCAGCAGGCCGCTCGCGTCTCCTGCCCGCTCGCCGCGAACGCAACAAAACTCATCATGCATGCGTCTTCCGTCATTGGTATAACTAATATTTGATAACTAAACAATATCCAGGGAATAACAATTACGGAAGAATTATTTGAAATTAATGTAACACTTCTAAATTACCTCAGGTGTCTTTTGGCGGGTACTTGGCGCTGACAATATATGCATATTTTCATTAATTTCTTGTCATTAATTAATTTACGAAAAAATTAATCGTGAGACACTGGATTTAGAGGAAGCTTGTCTTAGTGTTCATATCGGTTCCATTCTAAATTTAAATTAATTTATTTTTTCATACTTGTGTTCCACTATGGGTTTTTGGTCTTTTCAACATTTATAGCCCATCTTCTTAAATCTATTGCTAGCTCCTTTCAGGTAGTAATATTGTCAGCCTTCCAATCGCTCTAGTGCGTTAATCACTTCGCAACACATAATCGCTCTTGCCTTCCATTCGTTACAGATCCTTCGAACTAGGCAGCGCACATCACAAAACATATCAAGAGCAGAGTTGATGTGCGCTGCACAACAAAAGAACGTCGATTATGGCATCCGTGACTGTTGTCAAGTTTGTTGATTTTCAGGAAAGGCGTCAAACATGCATATTATGTGGTTTTTAATTACTCTGTGGTAAAAAGCTTATGCTTTTTTATTTTAAAATCAAATTCAAAACTGTTATAATGGAACACATTTATGTTATATAAAAGCCAGAATTTATTTTTTAATTATTTTTGTGAATGATGAACAACGTCTACAAGCGTTAGTACAACCACAGGCGGCGTCTACCCGAAGGTTTAATCCGTGGGATCCTGTGGAGGTTGGAAGGGTAAAGGGTTATGGGAGTAGAGGTTAAAATAGGTACCCGAACCTCATGTTGGAGGAACGGACGCCTATGCAAAACCTAGATTTATTCTCCCAAGGGGTGGTAAGACTTTGTGAATGATAGCTGCTTCTATTGTGAATGATAGCCAATTTATTCAAGGAATGGCAACCCCAAAACAATTTCTTCTGGGGTGCCTAGTTTCACCCCCATTTTGATTTGTTAAAATTGTGTATATCTTTTGGGTGAAATAAACTATTCTATTCTTTTAAAATACCTATTTAGAACGAAATAAACGATTTTAAACTAAACATTCGGCCGTTACTGTTGTTCACCCACAGAATGCCACCTGTTGGCAGGTTACAAAACATTTCGCCAGCGCACAGTCCCATTCAACGTCGTTCGTTTGCGCTTAAGTGCGCTGATGTGTTCCGATGTGCGCTAACTTCAACATAGTGAACAGAAAGCTTCCATAATTTATTTTCAAATCATCCTTAGTGTCGTCTCTAAATATTTTCTACGCTCTCTGGGGCTATTTCTATCGGGTCGTCTCTCCATGCAAATTTTGTCGATCTTATCTTCGCCACGCGTGTTATGTGACATGACCATCGGATTCTTTTGTGACTTAATGAAGCGGACTATGGTTTCTTATTTTTATCAGCTCATTTAATTCTGCGTTTCTCTCAATTCTCCATTCGCCTCCTTTCTCCTCCCTTGTTCCATAAATTCTTAAAAAAATATGAGAAGAGTTTTATTCGAGTATGTATTTTCATTTTACCGTGGAGTCACCTTGAATAAATGTTACACTTCGATGGATAAAACTTTTCCTTTTCATCGTCAATCCTGTTTTCAATTTATGTGGGTACAGTTTCGCTAGATTAAAAATATAATTGGACAATTTCAGCTGCCTTATAAATTTAAGATCCTCGTACGAGAAAAATGTTGACATTGACATTGTTGAAAATAACATTTTAAATATTTCAGAGAATTCTTTGCTTTCCTGAATGTCAGAAATCGCGCCGCGGTGTGTTTAAAGGAATGGATGAATTTTTAATTCAAGTAAATAACGTTAGTAAGTTAATTTATAAATATTTATAATTATAAATACATTTATGCTATACATATTCGTCTTCTAGTAAGAATATTAATTATCGTACTATCAATTTCCTCTTGATGATGCATGCCATTGATACAAAAGGTATTTTCTTACAAGAAAAGTTATGGTTTCACATTTTGCTTGACTCACGCAGTGGGAAGGGAGCCTCCTTAACAATGTCAATACAATTTACTTTGACGAGGCTTGTTTTATCCAGGGCTGCAGATAAAATTTACACAATTTGATTAAAATTATGCGTAAATTTATTGCGCTTTGAAATGAAAAAAGGGACCAACAGTGATAAAATAATTATTATTAATCCGAATACTAATCCGAAGGGTAAATGTAATTAAAATCGTAGAATAATCAATATTACCGTCAACCATTAACAGATTTTAAGCCACGCGGTGGAATCTTGAATCGTGTGGTCAATCATGACGCTAATTTTGAAGAAAAAATGTTGTAGAACTTATGGGATTATTTTGCGATAAAACATTTTTTTGGAAACAATAACGGAATTGGAAATGAACGAGAAGAATTACAAAGGAAGACAAAGGAAGAAGAATTAGAAAGGATGGAATACATGAAGAAAATCATGAAGGATGTCAAAGTGAATAATTATGTAGGAAAGAAACGTTTGGCAGAGAGGAGAGTGGAGTGGAGAGTCGCTGCAAACCAAACCTTATATTGGTGACTCACTGTTGACGATGAATATTGAAGAATGTGGTAGTATTTCGTTGGCTTAACCAAACAAAGATGTCTCGTTTTTGTAAAAAGAAAATGAAAATGAAAAGACGACGTAAAGGTATAGGTGGTTTAGGGAATAATATGGCTTTATATATCAACTAGCTGTGCCCGGCATGTGTTGCAATACCTCTTTTTCTTTCGAAGTAAGCACACATGTACAAAGCAGACACATTTACATGTACTCAATAAATGAAAGGCAATGATTTTTTTAGTATTAAATTAAATCCAATGGATTCCTCGTAACTACACAGGAATTCGTAACACAAAAATGATGGCATGAGTTTCCATTCCATGCCTATGCTGCGGTTTCCAAGTAAATAAAATATTCTGTCGTTGAAGTGGTGCAAAAAGTTAAGATTTTCGGGCTTCGAAATCCAATTTTAGGAAAGAGCGTAGCTTATACGAAAATCGAATGCAAGAATTCAAAACCTTGTTCTTTAAGTTATCTAATGATAAGCATTTAAAATCCATATCATGAGTGTAAGCAATTTAAAAAAGCACTGAACCAAATCTTATTCTACGTACAAATAAATTACTTACCTTTTAACACAAATTATGTCTCACTGGTATGAATCTGATGCACGTGATTGAGCAACTCGTAAACGACCTGCTTCGTTGCTTGCTTGTCGTTCCTCGCTTGTTTGAGAGGCTCGCGTGCCAACACTCATTTGTTGAAAAGACTCGACCTATTGTACAATGGATTTAATAATTCAGAAACCTTCGTGGGCGCGCGCACAGCAACTCATCAAAGTTTCATCGTAATCTGATGAATGGTATTGGAACGCATAGAAGACGAACAAACAAATATTCATTTTTATATATTATATGTAAAGTGTTTGGATCAAGCTCAGGCGAGTTTGAGGTTGGTGTTTCGGTCGTCATGGACACAATAAGGCGTCCGTTTAGGTGGTTGGTGCGAATTTTGTCTGCGTACAAATTTACGTGAAACTTTGTAAAGTGAAAAAGTGTCGGTCGACAGAAGTGGAACACTGAGTATGGATATGACTGGCAGCGGGGTGTACATATTATAACATATAAATAAATATAAATAGTTGAATTAATATTTCTGAAAAAATGAATATGAAAATTATATTTATATGTCAATCATAACATTAATTGAAATACATATAGACTTCAAATATTCGTATGAAATTACACTAAATCCCGAGTCTATTGGGCAACGGCCTGCCACGATGGAAACACCGGTTCCCGATCAGTCACCGAAGTAAAGCATCGTTGGGCTCGGCTCGAGTTTGGAAGGGTGATCCTCCGATTCGTCCGAGTGCTTTTGCCCCTGTCTGCACATGGCAGACAGTGTGTGCGAAATGACTTTAGCCGTCGAAGTACGTTAAACAAAATAATACTACTACTACCGAGTCTAGTGTAATGATACACTACCTAATCTAGTGATAGTATTGTGAATTAATTCGCAGCGATGTTATATTTGTTACCACGCAACAGTTCAATAGTCGATCCTTCCGGGAGTCGGGTGTCCTGCGACGCTAGGCTTTCGCGAGAATACCCAAGAAGTGTTCCACTTCCAATACAAATGGTTTTTTGGCAATTCAGAGCCATTTTAACACGTAGCCTTATGGCACTTGAGATATATCTCGTATTATTTTTTTTTTGCTCTATCGGACGATTCTGGTGGTACGTACATTCAATTACATATGTACACACTTTCTTAAAAAACACGAGGTAATACGTCACACGTTATTGTATGAGGGCTGACGTGTATCAAGGTGTCACGCAAACCAATATTTGAAAAATATATATTTCACTGTAATTTCGTCCAAAATTCGACTACCACTGTAAACACTAGTCACAACATGCTTTAATGGAAGCGAAAATGTAACATGTAATTCTTGCACCAATTCCATTGCTGCATGAATAATCAGATGCACTTGAGTTATGTGTGATCTTTGTGTATTTTACCTGAAAAAATGTACAAATGTGCCCTCAATGACCCACGATTACAGCTCCAGCCACCTTAAGTGAATGGATTTCCCTTGTGTGTTACATAATACTTTCCCTCCCTTGCAGCGGTAGATGCTTGAGCTGATGCTGCTGCTGCGTTTAAATGTGTAGCTCGAACCCCTTCCGTCCCCCACCCTGTTACCCCCCAAGCCCCCGAGGGGGAGAAAAGTGTTGCGGTCGGAACTGTGAGGCTCGTGTTACAGACTCGTGTCGAATTGCAACTTCCCAGCGGTTGTGTCTGTCCGTCTCCGGAAACTTTCTCAACCCGCATCGACCGCGGGAAGTCTTTCCTCCCTCGCTTCATCTCAATTCATGTTCCTCGTGCACCCCTTGCCTCCTCACAACAAGCCTAGAAGCTTTCTCCCTCTCTCTCCTCTGGTACTCGATGCTTTCTTGTTTCGCATAGCACCGCTATACACACGCACCAGTGTGCAGTCTATTCAAGCTTTCTTACCATTGCCCTCATGCGCACATTCCTGTTGCTAGGCGGGATTCAGGGGTACAAGAGAATATTTTTATTACTATTTTATTTTATATTGTTTGAATAATAATTTATTTACAAAATGTTAATTTTACATACTGTAATTCCCTTTGTTTGGGTTACATAAAAGATTACAACTTACAATGTTACTATTATACTTTCTCATTTTGAATATGTGGTGAAACGTGAGAGTAACATTGAAAACATTTTGAGAATTAACCAAGATTTAATTTTGAGGTATTCGCAGTTACCTAGTATACATATCCTGAAGAATTTTCTTCGGTTTCTCTGTGAATTTCACTCTTTTAAATTCCACGGACCATAGTTTCCGTTCGTTATACCATCTTCTGGGGACAATTTTACAAATATATCGGCCTTACATATTGTAACACTGGGGGTGGGGTAGGAAGTTGAGAAAAAAGGGGGTTGGAGGTTGAGAAAAAACAAGGGAAGGTTGTCTTATGTCATAGTAAGTCTGAGCTTAAGGATCCTTAAGCTCAGACTTACTATGACATAGGACAACCTTCAACCTGTCGTCCATTCAGCTTCTCGAGAAGCTGAATGGACGTCAACAATGTCCGTACATATTTGAACATTGGTATTGGATGTTTCTAATTGTTCATATAAGTCCATATTATGCCCTTTATCCATACAACGTTGGGCTACAGCGTTAAAATTACTGAAATGAGAGGAAGAGGACAAGTACTTGGCGGAACAGGAAGTATCCTTATTATAAACGTAATTAAGCCTATGTTCTATTTGTTTTAATACTACGACCGGTTTGGCCGTTGAATTGCACACCACTTCAACTTCCTACCCCACATCCAATATTACGATACATATGGCCGAGATATTTGTAAAACTGTACCCTGCTGATGGCATGACGTGCCGATATCTTGGTCAGTGGTAATTAAAAGTTTGGAAATTTTAAACAGTGTTTTCTGTTTATCTTTCGTGAAGATGGATATGTTATGTTTCCACAAAATTAGTGCCAATACTCTTTCGTATGTTCTCTGGGACGTTTTGAATCCGTTTTGGTTCCTCTGCTTACGAAGGGCCCAGCGTAGTACGCAAAACGATGAATGAAAATAAAAAAAAAACACAGAAACAGAAAAATATTCTTTAGAATTAACCTAGATGATATTAGTAGAAAAGTATCAGAAAAGTAACTAAAAGAAATGGTACTCATTACTGTACACACAACGACCTGCCATAAAAAACGGATATTGCAGATTTAAGCAAAACCTACTATAAGTGAATACATTTTTCATGTGTCCATTATGTCGTATAATTATTTTATATTTGTAACTAATGAAAACATTTACAGTTCATAAATATCTTTGTAACAAAACATCTAACTAAACAATCCACACAAAATATTGGAGGGAGTCACAAAAATAAGGACGCTCACTTTCAAACCAACACTCCAAGGTTCTGTGAGTAATTTTTATGAAATATTGTACAATATGTAAGTAAATTTGTGTGCGAAAAATGTGAAATAATAACGCCTTGTAAATACTATACATTCATCATAGCCCTGATAAAGCAAAAATATGTAAGCGAAACGTTGGCGAATGAGGTAATTTCATTAATTATTTCGTATCCAAGATCCAATTTCTCCCGAATAAAATAAAAATAATTTATAGTAGCAGAGCTTGTGAAATTTCCTTACGATAACTATCTCAGGTAAAAATATTTCTTTAGCAATTCATTTTTTCTGATTTTCAACTTATTTTATGAACTCAACTGCAGTCAATCTGAAATTCCTTTTAAAATTGAGACAAAGAAATTAGTTTATATTCATTTGAAAGGAGAAAAAAAAGCGTTTGAAATTAGTTTCAAAACAGTTTAAAATTAGTAGCGAAAGAGATATTTTATCTGAAAGTCAGTTGCGTACCAGTCCAAGTGAAAATAAGTAGAAAAACTGTTAGAAAATGAGAGGGAAAATCAGAAGATCAGTCCAAACAAGAGTGCATGAGGAAAAATTAGGATGGAATTCAGTGTTAATATTGCTTGTTGCAAAAGTTATATCTTTACTTGAGTAGCGTTACCACATTGGGCGTTATTTAGAGGCAGCAGAACACTCACAATTCAACCTTTAAATCAAAGAGAAGGCTTCAATCTTCGGTTGTAGCTCAGTAAAGGTTTGTTTTATGGTTTTCCCCCCCGCATATTATCTGTAAATTTCGCGTGTGGAATACCGCATTTGCTGTCATTCATTCTTTTACTCTTATTATTTAATTCGTCAAATTTTGTAAAAGTGTTATGTCTTTCTGAAGTAAGTTGCCAGTGAATATTCGGTCATTTTTACATAATATTGATATTCCCCGAAGAGTATGATAATGAGTATGAAGTATTTGGTCGAATAACGTAGAGGGAAAAAATGTATTTTATCATGTAGTTATTCGTTCGAGGAAAAACACAAGTGGTGCATGATGCTACTTGTAAATTTTTCTCGCATTTTCTCAATGAAAGGACATTTTTATTTCAGTTTGTTCAAAAATAAATACTGTAGATAGTTAATCGACGATTAAATTTTATAATAGTTTCATGGGAAACAGTATCTGTAATTTCAGGTAAAGACTGGAATATATCGGCTCAAAAAGTATGTATTTCAATACTATTAGATCATTGGTGGCTCAATTGCCAATGTTTTGTGAATCCACGTGCAAATATATTAGAATGATACCCACAAATGAATTATTACGGTTGTTCTTAGTCTTAAAAACTGTAAGACTGGTGTTTTACGATTAACTGTCATTTCTGTGATGAAAAAGGTCGTGAGACTAATCGTCCTATAGGTTTTGAATCAAAGTTCATCTCGAATGATACATTACTGTTTCCAGTCATGAAGGCGTAATGGCTCTCTAAATTTATTTCCATCATATGTCCTGAATCAATTGAATGCATTCGACAGTTGGAACAGTGCTATTATTAGACTGTGGTAGCATAACACTTGATAGGAAATTTGTGTAATATTTTTTTAAATATTCATTGCAAGATATGAATTCACTCGATATGACTGCAATCACAAAACATTTCTCCCATGGAAACAGAATTTGTAACAACGGGGTTTAGTTGGGTTTTCGTTGAAATCCACTTCTTTAAACAGAAAGGTTTTTTTCTCTCAATTTTTCACTCGTTGAATTTCACAATTCCTGTGATTTTAAATTAATGTTGCTTCTAAATCATTCTATGGAAATGCAGTCACTTTCCAATTTCCCTTGTCAACCCTATGTAATATTTTCGTAGTGATATTGCGATAACCTCATGCTGCTTACATTTTTTTATCATTATATTTATTTTTAAAAAGTATTCAATATGCGTAGTCAGTGCATCAGCCTTTTGACAAGGAGGAGGTATTCTACGTCCATATAATTTACATTTTACTAATCTAATTTTACCGCAACGGCCTCGGATTCGCTATCTTTGAATAAAACTTTGAGACATTTGAGTTACATCTACGATTAGGTAGCATTTAATCGTAGGAACGCAAAACGGAAAATGTGTTAGGAAAATGTAAAATTTGATTTAAACTTTTACGGAATGACTGACTCTTTTGCATACTACCTCAAGTCATTTTGAGACGTTTTTTTAAACATTCTTTGGCCAATATTTTTACTTTTGCCTTTGAATTTCTAAAAAAGAAACAATTATCTCAATTAAACCGTCCTTCGCTGCAAACTCAAGTTTCAGAACTATATGATGTTATTTTATTTTGTCTCAGATAATTTTAACCTTTAGATAATGTTGCAAAGCTTCTAGAAAAAGCGACTCTCTGTAGGTATTGAATGTGAAAATATTAATCAATCTTTTGCCGTATAAATTTTATTCGAACCAATATTTCCATATAAAATTTCTTATTGATTAATTGTATGCCATAATTTTCCTACGGGGGCCGTTCGAAGCCTTGATACATCCGGTAGAAAACTTTTAATTAAGATTTTCAGAGACTTGTGTTTATTTTTGTTCCTGTTCACAGGAATAAGACAAATCATTTTTGCGGAAAAATTGAAATATAAGTTTTGAAAACGACGTGTTTCTTACTCACCTGAACAGATAATTCGATTTTTTTTGTTCGCTACCTCGCATTTGACATTTGAGCCTATGAAAATCTTGGTGCACCTTTGATGTCACCGATTAATTTTTAGGCATTCAATGTGAAAATAATAATTAATATATACCCGTATAAATTTTCTTCGAACTAATCTATTACCGTGTAAAATTTCTTATTCATTAATTTTATGCTATACTTTTCCAGCGGTGGCCGTTCGAAGCCTTGATATGTCCGGTAGAACTTTCAATGAAGATGTTCAGATACTTGAGTCAATTTTTTGTGCCTGTTCACTGGAATAGGAAATGTCATTTTTGCGGAAAAAATGAAGTATAAGTTTGGAAAACGACGCGTTTCTTGTTCACCTGAACAGATCATTCGAATTTTTTTACTCTTAAGTTTTGATGATATCTTAATTAAGAATTGCGTGTGGTTTATGTTAACTTTCACAAGCCTAATGATTTTTTTACGTTGATAATTCTTGTGTAGAAGCTCAGGCGATGCCGGAAATTTTTGAATGTATGTGTCAATCAAATGTTAAAACTTAAATCCCTCATACTCATCAATCTCGTTAAAATATCTGCATCTGCGTATAACGTGCTTAAGCATACGTTTCCGAAAGGTCAATGTTTTGTCATTAAATATTGACTTTAAGAGACAAATGTAAACATTTTGCGATGATATTGCTCTGCCTGTGTTAGTTGAGTAACGTATTTTTACGTTTCGAAATGTGATAATTCACTAATGACTCAGAACTTAAGCATGGATGATAGACACTAAGATGTTTTCATTTTGCTACCATCTTATTCCTTCCTCAAGGACGTATACGTTAGTGTTTTTTTCTCGCGCAAATGTCATGTGACCTTTTTCCGTTAAAAAAGGCCTTTTTTTTAACGAAAGACTTCATCTGCCGTGAAACCGACTGCAGTGCAAATCATATTGAACTGACACATTTACACTTCAGTTTCCGTAGTTATTAGGCTTATAATTAAATGAACAAGAGGGATTGGTGTCGTAGTTTTATTACAATTAAGTTATTCAGGAGGATTCATTTCTCGTAAAGTTTTTTTTTTTGAGAATGGCATTAATATAAGATAGAAAAATACTATTTTTCTTCATTTTTCACCCATTTTTGATTTCACGCCATGTCATTTTGACTATTTTAAGTTCAATTTGTGAAAATAGTTGCGTGGAAAGGTATGATTTTGCTGATCATATCAAAGAGAGGAATCGTTTTTTCAATAAATTGTCAGAATATGAGTAAATCACATTTTAAAGCATTTTACGGTGGAAACAACTGAAATACTAAACCTGATTAAAAATCATTTATTAAAAATGTTAAGTTCATGACGTAGATAATTATTTAGGTATATGGTTGAGGTAGGTATATAGGTATGGTATACGTTTGTGTCATGATCATGAATACGATTTGTAAAACTGTGGATTGTATTGTTGAATTATTTTATATTGTACACGCTATCTTATTTTGTTAATTCTATTTCTATTGGGTCAATTGTACCTGTATACCTTGGCAATCGTGGTTGTAAATAGTTCATTTTTACTTCATTACCCCGTGGGAAGATTGGCCAGGTGGTAGCGTAAAATATTTATAATAATGGTATAACTTTTTTGACAAGGTAATTGGAGCACAAAATAATAAAAACAAGAAATAAAACACCTCTATATCATCCTTGCTTGCCTCTTGAAATCAAATCTTGACGCGTCTATGGAAATACCTTGGTTACGTACCTGGATGTTCGAAGTCGTGCTCTCGACTGCTTTACCCGGGATCTCCCGAGGGTTATAGGCTGGCGCTGTCGAAAATTCCAATTTCCCATCGAATAATTTCGCCGTCCGGATGATTTTCCTTCGCCCTGTTGCATTTGCGTGCCGGCGGAAATCGACTTCGCCGTAATATCCCCTCTCCCGCCACTTAGCGTTACAAGCTCGCTTAATTCGCAACTTAATCGCGGATCGAAGCTCCTGTGTGATTCGGTCTCGAGTTTTGCTCTCTCTTATGTCTCGTGTTGTTTACAGTGGTGGCTGAACTGAGGTATCTGGGCTAAAAATAGAACACGTAATTTGTTCCGTGTGGGATTGTGTGTTTGAAACCTATTCACTTAACAATCGGGAATGATTTTCAATGTTTTTTTTTCATACGTCTATGAAGTTTAATTGATATTGTGTCTACCTGTTGGTATTTATGACAGGAAACGGTATGTTTTCTTAAAAAAATAAGCAATATGCATTTATTTTTCTGTGAGCCACGATCTCTTGAATCTGGATATTTTGACGCTTTAGCAAGCAACGTGTTTTAAATACGTAAACACATTCTTTCCCCTCCTGATTTTTTCTACATTTTTATTTATTATTCGTCAATAATTTAGGGTAGCATTATTCAAAATACAGTGCCCATCTGTTAGCAATAATGACAGGGAACGGAAAGTTATCTAAAAATAAAACAATATTTCCTTACTCTGTTATCCAGGACCTTCTGAAGTTGGACATTTTGACGCTAAAACAAGGGTCATTTTAGTCACAGAGCTTCCTTCCCCTTTAGATTTTATATGTATATTTTATTTTTCAATAATGTGACATCACTATACTTATTTATTTACTCTCAACAATGGCAACATCATTACTAATGATGCAGTCTCTTCCCTGTTCTTCAGTATCTAACTTGGGAATTGATTATTAAAGCAATTAAAGCTAACATATTTCCGTAAAGGTGTAGGATCGCTTGGAGTTACTTTAAGTAGACTAGGAGTTTTAAGTAATAAATTAATCCATATTAGTTCCATGACTGTTGGAATCCCAGATTTTTACGATTTTCTATCATAATCATCATCTGCAGTAATTGATTCGAAGATTGGCTTCCAGCCGTTATCGTTATCCTATCAATATCCTTTTTTTTAATTACCTTATTTTCATGTGTTTTAATTATTTTAACGTTAAAAATGATGTGATTGTTGAATTTCATCCTTTGTTTCCTTCGGTGTTTCTTACCATTCATGTTTGAAATTTTACTGCTGAAATACAACTGTTGTTTTTTTCTTTCAGGTAAGTGGGCCTTTCGAGACAATTTTGGCTGGTGTATGAGGAGGAGTTAACTTGTAAGTCAATAGGAGTATTTTTTCCTTACTCTTTAATTTCGAGGTAATCATTGTTTGAAAATGTTTACATTTCCTGGGTGGCCACCCCTCTTATGAATACTTGAATGCCGGGAAAACTCCGTGAAAATGCGTGAAAAATCCAAAAAAACTCGCCTTGAATAAAGATGTTTTCGAAGTTGTTATATCTTAAAGATTATATGCTCACGTCATTTATCGATAAATATTTTTTCATTGCTGTCTCATTTCATGTCCGTACATAAACTAACTCTTGTTGTTTATGATGTATTGTTGATGTTGGTACGGAGGCTTCCACGGTGATTTTATGAGTTCCTTTCATTCAGGATTTTCCCGCGTTGATTCATTTGTATTAATGTTACAGCTAGCGTCAGGTTCAGGAACTAACGACGCTAGCTGTAACGAAAGCGAAACTGTTGTCCATAAAAATGAATCGACGCGGGGAAAATCCGAATAAATGGAACTTATTGTTGATGTTGTTTTAGTAACTTTCCTTGACAACCAACCGAGTACATGTAATTAGTAATTCTAAAAAGTGGTGTGACTGGCTAACGCACCTGGGCGGCAATTGGGACATCCATGTTCGAATAAATAGTGTCAAGGCAAATTCATTACTTTCAATTTTTATAACCGATTGAAAAAACTCCCGATCGATATTATTTACCGTGGTGTGCTTCACAACCTCCTCTTTATTAGTTCGATTCCTATTTTTAGTCAATCCCAGAACGTTTTTACCGGACTTATTTTTAGTCTTTTGATTTCCTTCTCCGTCCTCCACCTCTCCGCCTGTCGTTGAACTTTCGCAGTCAGTATAATCAGGGAGCTGGAAAGTGTCGTCTTCTTTTGTGTGTGTTATAAGGAGAGAGAGCAACGTCCCTCCACACCCTATACAGTTACCCTTTTCCCCTTTCCTGCCGTTAACCTTTCAATTGGGTTGTCGAAAAGTTAGGGGTCTGAAAATGTCAGGGCAGAGGGAAGGGAACGAAATATACGAGTTGGAAGGTCTCTTTTTGTGTGTGTGTGTGTGTGTCTATACAACAGGGTGTTTCACGAAGAACCTCAAATTCTTCAAGGGGTGGATTCACGATCGCCGCGTTAATAATTGCACGCAAATATGGCAAACTGTCGTATAATTTCGTAGAAGTAAAGGAATTGCAAAATTTGGCAGATGCTCCAGAAAATCAGTGCGAAAAATACGGAATGAAGATTAATCACAAAAAAACAAAAGTGATGATATTTTCTAGTACATACAAAAAAAGAGAGGCCGTTCATAGAAGTAGGTTGGAAAATAGCAAATTCTCGTATAATTTCGTATAAGCCAATGGACAGCAAACTCAGGCATATGCGTTAGAAAATCAGCGCCGGAAATACAGAATGAAGATTAATCGCAAGAAAAAAAGCTATGATAATTTCTGGGACAAAGGATGCGAGGCTGGTCATATAAGATGTGGGGACACATGCTGGAGCAAGTAAAGAAATGTACCTAATTACTTGGGTACTGCGTTAGAAGAAAATGGGCTAAGGTGCGAAGACATTTAGTAGGAGAATAGCAGTAGCGAAGGAGCCGTTCAGAAATAGGAGGGAGCTAATTAGTGATGGAAAAATGTTTCGAGCAATCGATTTTTAATCGAAATGAAAAGCTCGACTTTTCAACAAAAATCGAAATTTGATCCAAAAGATCGATTAATCGAAAAAATCGACGGTTATTTTTGAAAAAAATACAGTTTGTACAAAAACATTTTTATTATTCATTCGAAAAACGCTTATAATGCATATTTGAAAAGTATAAAAAATCCCTAAAAATGAACTTAGAATACATTCTTGAATTATTTGTAGTAAAAATTTACAAAAGGAACGCACAATAAAGTTTGGGGATCACTGCTGGGAACCATTCGGCTTCACTAAAATTTTTAAGAAAGATCAGCTGATTGAGATGCTTTCTTGATGATCTAGGGCGTGCCTTTCCAATTTTACCGGCCTTACAGAAAAGTCTTTCACATGGGACGGATGACGTTATCATACTCAGCACTCTGATCGCGAAACGGTACGAAATGGTCAAGATCGAAGTTGAAAAATCGAGTTTGGATCGAAACTCGTAGATCATAGCTCGATCTCGATTTCCTCGATCTTTGACTATTAAAACTCGATTTTCGATTTTAATCGAAATCGAGTTTTAATCGAAATCGTTTATCTGTTTTTTTCGCATTCGATAATTATCCCGATGTTTTGAGAATCAACACATAAGAAGTGATAGTGGAGGGATTTTAAGAATTCTATTCTTCCATGAACATGTGGTTGAAACTCATTATTTGGGAGATATGGCAACGCGTACATTTTATCGGACCCATTTTGCAGTTGCCTTGAAAACGCCAAGAAGCATAGGCCCAAACTAATATTCATGAAAAAAAAAAACTTATCAAGTTGTACTAAAGATTTGCATATATCTTTTCCTGCCAAAATTTAAGCTTGTTGCATCCAGTTTTCTAAATCGTAACTGAAATTGACGAAAAATGTTCTCTTTGAAAAATTATTTTTTTGGCATGATGTTTTCATTTTAAGCAATTTGAAAAATTTTTGGGAACAAAAATGTTTTTTATTTTACTGTTTTTCTGTTATTGGAAAAATTATTTTCCTACCCTAGTTTTGAGTGAAGAAAAATTTTCTCCTTTAATAATTATTTGTACATTATCGTTTTCAGATGTGAAAACATTGAGAACAAAAATATTAGTAAATTTTATTTTATTTCTACTCCTGGCAAAATTATTTTCCTATCATAGTTTGGTGCGGATATATCGAAAAGTGCTTTTTAAAGAATTATTTTTTGGTGGTATGATTATAATTTTCAGTGATACATTTTTGGCAACAAAGAAATTATTATATTTAGTTTCTTTCTACTCTTTTGGAAAATTATATTCCTATCTTAGTTTTCAGCGGAGATCTTGAATTTCAAGTCTTACCGTTGCATATAAACTCATTGAATGTTTGTGACTTCGTGTATCTTTCCATGTGAGAAGAAATAGCGTCTGAGCTTCCTTCGCGAGTAGTAGAAGCACATGAGCCGACCAATCTGCTGTAATTCTCGATAAACTTAAGACCTCTTCTTTCAGTTCTATTCATAGGGGGGGCATGAGTCCAGTCGCACGTTGTGTTTCAAGAGAACCCGTCACTTCTTGATGGTTCCTTGAAATGCGACGTTTTGAGATATGAATCTTTCAGAAGTTGGCAATCGTGGAAGATAATTTCTCGGAATTTTCGTCGCTAAGATGTCCTCTCCCATTTCAGAGAAGTGGGATTCGAGGTAATCAGTTTAATAACACACCTGCCTGGCAAACCTAAGGTCATTGTTTCTAAACTCGCCTAGACAGTTGGTTTTGTGTTTCTAAGGAATAAGGTGGAGTTTTTTTTGTCTATGAACAGATTTGCGTAAAATAGGCATTTTTTTAGTGTTTGTCAGAGTTAAATTCCCCGCTAGATCTTGCTGAAGAAACTTTTGGAAGTAACTTGCCAGTGTAAACCACCCTTAGAATCCAAATTGGCGCCCCTAAACTGGCTAACAATATGGCGGATACGCGCAACAATCATTTAAAAAAATTACAAACGGAGAAAACACTTTTTTCTCTCCGATTATATCCTGTTTTTAAGGTGTCAGGTTAGACAGTGCGGTTATTTTAAGAAGTTGACATGCTATTCTGTCTTTTAATTATATTACATTCATATCCAGCTGAAAATATATCGTAGAAGTCCATCGCAAGCATGTCAAATTTCAGCATGTGTAGAAACCATTTTAATATTGTTCGGTTATATAAACAACACATTAGTACAAACACGTGTTCCTATTGACATCGAGAGAAAACAGTAATTCCTATCTCCATTTGGGTTCCTTCGTAAAACGATTCGATGAATTTTTTCATATTCATGTTACACACAGAAAAACCTGATAATTGTAAAATTCTACCTTTCCTCACTTATTTTTTCTCCACTTAAACATGAAGCTACTTAAAGACGAAACTATTTAAAAGTAAGTTGTGTTACGGCGTACGCAAATGTCTTTTTGCGAAAAACATTGCTTGAAAAGTAATTCTTAATTCAATGAATAAAGCGTGGGATATTGATTGTGGCAGATTAATTAATATTTTTGGGGCTCATAAGACTTCTCTTGGTGAGTGATTTGTTGCTTTGTTGCTGCTACGTTCAACAGACGAGTTTTTCCGGACCTCGTGAACATTTAAGGACACATCATCTTGTGCAATTTTCTGGCACTGCCATGAAATTAATTTTTTTCATTTTCTTGCTATTGGAGAAAATCATATCCTGTGTATATTCTGATATTTATAACAACAGCAAAACTCTGCCAGTCAACTTAAAAAAAATGATAAAATAAGGGAATTTTACAATGGAAATCATGTGGCAATAGAAGAAAAACACCATCTTAATAAGATTTCCATCAAAGGTGTTGGAGTTAGCGCAGATCGGAACACATTAGCGCACTTTATCGCGTACTAACGACAATAAATGGTATGATGTGCGCTGGTGGAACGTTCGGAAATCTCCCGGTAGGTGGCATTCTATGGGTACAAAATATAAATCTCTGTATATGACAAAAGAACTTTGTTTCAGCGCTAAGAATGATTGACAGCATTTTTTTGTGAATATTGTCATAATTCTTATCGATTAAAATACTTGATAATAAAGCTAATATCTCTGCAGTGACGATACAAGGTTGGTCACCGTCTGTTCTCTGTGAGAAGTCACTTCATAGTCGAGGAAAACTTGACGTTTTACTCCTATTGCAGACAAATATTCTCTACCTAGGGTCGATTTTGATACCTAATTTACAAGTAAGCTAATATTTCTATAGTGAAATCACATTTTAAAATACGTATGCGTCAGTTATCAACGAGAAGTCACTTTATGAGCGGGGAAAAATCACGACGTTCCACTCATATTGCAGACGACATCGTCTGCTGCCGTTTGAGGCGCCTGCTGGGCTCGTATTTTACAGGCTGACTCCCGCATTTTGGACGATACACTTGATATGAAAATAGTGTAGTATTATAGGCAATTTAATCACTGACGAGTTATCATGGCTCAAATTCGCTTAAATATAGTTAATTAATTTATATCTCGTGAAAACATGTTTAGTCCCTCTCTCTCCCATGTAAAAATCGGCCAATCATGGCCGCGCGCGCAAGGTTGACCCTACTTTCCTATCCAATTTTTTGTAAGTAGTACATACTTTAGCTACACATAGCTAACGTAGCTATGTGTAGCTAAAGTATTCATACTATACATTGTCATACTAAACATTGCTAACGAATTCGTTCAAACTAAATTTTGGTGAAGCGTTTGTCATTAATGATCGAATGCGTTTGATCGAAATATTTTATGCCCGATGTACCGGTACATACATTCTGTCACTAATTTCACCTACGGCAAATGAAACATTGATCAGCGAACGCCTGAAAATATTATGTATTTTGTTCCGTGTTTATATTTTCCAATAAATCACTGTCGAATCCTCCCGAGTTTATGTTTTACTATTGTTTGTGGCTTGAAGATGAGATCGGTTTATGGGAAAATTGACGTCAAATTAACGATTCTGTGACCTAACGACATTTTCCAGTACCATTCAAGCAAATGCGTCTGTCGCAGAATCAGTAAGATTGAAAACTGTGTTTAATTGCGAAATACAATTAGCGTAGAATCTGTTGGAATTGGTTTTGTGTGAAATTCACCCAAGGGAGTAGTGTTTTAGTCTATATATTTTCCACCTCTTTTTCTCGGCCAGTTGTTGAATGTACTCGTGAATCATGGGAGGTAAACGGAAAATATACGCCTGACATTTATCATTCATTCTTTAAATACGATAAATCGAGAATATATATTCACCGCATGTTTCGGTCTATCGATGAATACATATATGCTTTCCTCCCATCACTAATTTGAGCCGCGGGAGATTAAACTGAGAGCGGCGATGATAACGGTATGAGTTTTCGCTTTAAAGGGAAATGACGGATGCTTTTACCAGCCACCGTTTCGTCCCCCGGGGATTCTAAAAATAAAATGTCGTGGATGGGTTCATTCATGGTGGAAATTTGTCGTTTGCGAAATCGGTCTCCCGCGAGAAATAATCTCCTTTATTGAAGCGGAGCCATTTCCAACTCATAATGATCATAATCATAGCAATGATCGTTTTGTCCTAAAGATGGAAGATCTTGTTTTATGAAGGGGAGACCAAGGACGGAGCGTTCATTGTTGACTGAAATCGATAAACCGTTATAGCGCACCGCCTCTCCCTTGAATGAACATCCATCCATATAGGGATGCCCTTCCTTTCCCACTCCCTTCATTCACTCTCCGACTTGAGCACCAAACATACCTTGTCTCGGATGAAAATCAGTATTATTTTTTCAATGTTAACGTCTATCAATTTAAGTATTTCCCAGAAAGGTTGTCCAGAGTGTACGTTTCCCAGTTGTTCTTTTCCCCTTTTGATCCTCTTGTTATGCCTGGAGGCATCCGAATTGTTTTCGTTATTTTTTTCGGAATATGTCATCTGTAGTAGAGTTATCAGCTGGGGCTCGCCAACTACTGAGGCAATTTATAACTTCGTTAGTAATTAATGTATACATTGATAATAATAATGTAGCCCTGAGGATGGAAATAAATTTGCCGAAACGTTGGCAGAGAAGAAAAAAAGAATTTTTATTTGACCAAAACTCATTTAGTTAAAAGAAGAGCCATTTATAACGTTACTCATTAGTTGTGTCAGAGCTTTTGGAAAAAAATGAAAGGTTACGTGGGTGTATGAATGAAATGGGCCATCAATATAATTGTTTTTCAATTGATTTCTTGTCGAGTTCTCTAGATTTTATGTTTCCTATTTTTTCATTCGCTCAATACTGTTGTCACTAGTATGTTTTTAGAGGTATTTGAATTGTTGTTTCTACGAGTTCCTTATTCAATGCCATCAGAACGAATAAGGTATGAAGCCATTCATGGAACAAATGGGTTAAAGAAATTTTTCTACTGCGCACATTGAACGAATGCCGTGAGTTATAGATTTCATTACTCATTGAATTTTACATTTCATAGCTCATTTAGATACATGCGTGTCGTTTCTGCCACTGCCAATTAAGAGTAGTGATTTAAAGGTGGCTGACCTTTGGCTTCTTCTAGAGCAATGCGATATGTATTACAGAAGTAGATCTATCTCATGACTGGCTAAGATTAGTAATTATTATAACTTATTTTTTGTGGTATATAATGCAATCTTATAGCCAAGTCTTACCCGAGTCATTCGCCGGGAAAAAATCAAATTGTAAATCAACTTTTCCGCCTAAACCTAAAGCCTAATGATTTTAGATGGTTAAAATAAGTTAGTTAGCGATTTTCTAAATTGTATTTTTTTCGCGTACTTCGTCAACAAAGAGGTCTCCTTGAGGATAAAATAGCACATTATAAATTACGAAATTAAAAATTCTTCTGCGCTAATAAAAAATATTAACTTATCTAATCTTCTCAACTGACAATCACTGAATGTACTTAATTTAATCAAGCTGTTTTTATTCCTGGTAATTAAATCCTTGTTGATGATAAAAATAAAATTAAATATTTGGGGTGAATGGAAATTTGGAACATGATTTGAAAGGCCTGAGGTGGGGCTACCGGCTGATCCCAAAGAGATTAAAGATAAGCTCCCTTGAATGTATACATTATTTGATGATTTATTCATGAGGAACAGGTACAAGCTGATTAATATTAATCGATCAAAGCTGCTCTTGATGTGTGATTTGTTACTTTGTAGCAGCTGTTGTCATCACCATGAGAGTTTCTCCGACGAACCAGAACATTTATGGTCCGACCATAAAGTGATGTTTACCTAATTGTTTGTTATTTTGTTTCAAGAACGAAGTGTCCGGAAACTGTTAACTTCAGCAAAATTCTGCTAATATTTACACCAATGAAACTTGAAGTTACATGGGTATAAGGGTGGTTAAGGGTGAAGCTTAACACACATGGCACTTACATACCTATGTGTAATTTATTTGAAAAACGTAATAAAGAAGTGAATTCTTTCAGGGAATATGTTAAAAATAAGTTGGTAAAAAAATGAAGGAACTAGCCTACCTTAGTATTAAAGATATGACCTAATTACAGCAGCTATCGAAGGTAAAATACGTTCATTCGATATAAATGAGAGTGAAGTTGCATCCTAGGACTTGGGAAAATAATTGTTAACAGTATATACTCAAATAATAATCTGCGTTTTAAGTTGTTACTGTTAGTAGCTAAAGCATGCTACCTATTTGAGGCGACAGTGTCTAAGACACTCACCGGCCACATCGTATTTAAAAAATATGCAAACGTAAATTTGGTATATTTTATTTTTTTGGAATGGTATTTTAGTTACTAGCTAATTAAACCAGTTATCGAAGGTAAAATACTTTCGTTTATTATAATTGCACAGGAGTGGTGTTTTAGGATTTGAGAAAATATTCGTTAAAAATATATAGATATTCGACTAAAATCTGCTTATTTAGGTTATTAGTTTTAGTATGTAAGGCATGTTACCATTGTGAATAAATAGTGGTTCTCCAAGTTAGTAAGACACTCTCCGCTAACTTCTTTAAATCTGCCTTAGGTAATTTTAAAAGATGGAAACGCAGATTTTGGAAGTTCTCATTTTGGTTTTGATTCACGAAGTCCCTAGAAAACCTCCATGGTGGCGTGCTTTATTAAGTCGATGTTAAACGACCGAAAGATCGAGTTTGTGAGCAAGATATCATCCAAAACCCGTCGAATCTTAATGAGATTACCGTGTGTAAGAGTCATTAAAAAGAGAAAGAATGGATGAATCATCAAGACTGGATCATGATTCGTGACGGAGTGAGTGTTTTGTTTTTTTTTAATTTTGTTTCTCTCTTGTCGATACTTTGACGCGGTTTTTTTTAAATTTCTTTTGTTTTCCTTTTCTCTCTCGACTGACCAACTCCGCAGCGTAAATATTTATGAGTCGAGTGAGCGACGAAACATTCATCAGTTTCCGAGGCCGAGGAGTTATAATTTATCGAGCGGGAAAGGGACGATACGTAGCAGCGCGGCGCCGGCCGAAGCGCTTCCAACTCACCCGAAGCGCGTTAATATTCCGCGCTCGTCTCTAATGAGAGCGCGTTGTCGTGTCGCCTGTAGCCATCAGGACTTGGAACCGAGCTAGCCTGTTCAAAAGGGCGCGTGAATGACTCGTGGTGATGGGCTAAAAAAAACTATTTTTTCATTTGAAATTTTTTTCACGCGGAAAAAACTATTGTTTAGAAGGAAAAACTCGATTTTCTTATTTTTCCTGTAGACGCATTATATCGTATGAAAAAAATGTTTTTAAAAGTAACAACTTGCGTTTTATATTACTCTTGTGGCATTTTATTTCCATCGGATAAAATATTTGTATACATTTTATTTCACTTGCAAAAATATTTGCATTAAAAATATATACATTTGACCTCTAGTCTTTCGTATTTTATTTTGATAATTTATCGTATTGTTAGTTAGAAAAGCTTTCGGAAGAAGTAAAAACTCGTTTTTCGTATTTTCTTGTAAACTCGTTACTTTATTCGAAAAAAATCTATTTAGAAGGACAACGTGTCATATTTTTCTTGCTAACATATTATTTTATCCGAATGTTTTGTGTAGTGTATTTATGTTTTGTAAGAAAAACTTTTTTTATCCTTTCATAAAAGTAATTTTATTTTTCTCGGAATGAATATATTCGTGATTGAAGGAATAGCATGTTTTATTTATTTATTGGAATTAATATAATTGTGATAGAAGGAATAGCATCTTTTTCATATTTTTCTTGTTGACATTTTAGTTTTTTGGAATAGTACTTTGTTGCAAAAGGAACGACTGATTTTTCATATTTATCTTGTTGATATTTTTTATGCGGAGAAAAACATTTTTTAGAAGGGCCACCTTTCGTTAATATTTTTCTTGTAAACATTAATTTGACTAGGAATGAAACTATTTTTTATTACGAACACTTAATTATCAATATTTTTTCTTGTGAGCGAGTAAGTTTTTGAGAGATTTTTTTATTTGCCATTACTTTTGTTCCGAACCTTATTTTTCAGCCAAAAGAAAGTTTCTTTTCTCTCTAAAGTACGTGTTGTACCCTTGTGGATGAGGATTGGCCCCAGGCCATGGTGAATTGTGGGACGGTGGTTGAAAATGGTACTTATTTATTTCGAAAAATTTGTTTATGGTATAAAGAACGTTATTTTATTATTTAAAAAAGAATGTATCCGTTGAACTGTTTTTTATTTCAAATAAGAATCGAGCAATGGATACGACTTAATCAGGAGCAACGAAGCATGTTTTTATTCTTCATTTGACATTTTTTGTTTGATTGAAGAAAATAAATCATTTTGTCTTAATTTTTTGATGGACTCATTGGCTTGACTATTTTAGAAAAGTGATCGAAGAAAGAATCATTCCCTTCTTTCTTCGGGGGACTTCGGGGGACGGGAAGAAACAATCAATTCACTTCGGGGGACTAGGATTAAAAACGTTTCTCTTTTATTTAACGTTTTTAATACTTCCTAAGGCCTTCCGATAGAAAAACATTTTCTTCCATAAATAACTTTTTTTACCATATATTTTTCGCTGGACGCTCTGACTCGCGCTGACCAGGGAGAGGCAAGATCTTTAGCGGTCAAAGTATTAGAAGTGACGGAAATTTATAAATAAACGTTCAGTACATTCGAAAAGCATACTATTTTTCTCTTCAGTTCTCCGAACTCGTTTCTAATGGTAGCGTTTCCGTTTCTCCTGGGCCGCCTGGGATCCTCGCCGCGTCGTTCTAAGGGCAAACACCTTAGTCATTACCTAATAAGTATTTACCATAGATTTAATTTGCTCTCGGACAATTCTGGTGGTCCGTATGCCATTGTGATTCCGATAAGCCTGAGATCAGGTTTCTCAGGAGCTGAACCACCGGAACTTGACAGAAACACCCATACCCTGGGCATGCGATAAGACAGACCCAGGAGGGACTCGAACCGGTGACCCTCGGATTAGCAGGTGAGGCCTTTTCCCCGCCGTCACCGGGGCCGGCTTTAAGAAGTGGGTGGTGTCTTGACGCACGAAAGTGATTACTGCTTCATTTTTTCGGAAAATTGAAACTGGCGCGGAATCGGAAAACTGGCGCGATATTAGTCTTTAAATTTTATGAATAAAGCAGTGTTTTTTAAAATAGTTATTTCAGTTTGGTAGTTTTCTAGATAAATCATTAAGGTACTACGACAATTCTGCCACTAATACCAACGTTTTCGGTGTATTACTATTCGGGTCCATACAATGTGGCCAATTCCGTATTTTATTAGCCATCATACCGTATGGTTACATATGTTCTCTTCTGTAATCTATGGCGTTTTGTTTACGGTGTCTCGCGCTGCTGTGAGTGGATGAACAAATCCCATACAAACTTCACTGGATATCTGGGTTAATGTCTCCCATGATTTTTAAGCTAGTACGATGAAGTTTCAAAGCCAAGTGACTTAACTGTGACAAACTGGTACTGTTAAAATTGAGTGCTGTATGACCCACGTTTGGATTTCTATGACTTATGTCTTTCTGGCTTGAACAATGAAACTGATAATGTATTAAAAATATGTTAACTATTCAAAAATGGAAATGTAAGCTTTCATCAATGCGTATACTGACTAAATAAAAGTATTCGTAAAATGATTACTGCCGCTCAGGTCACAGTTTTAAAATCAATAAACCATTAAACAGATAAAATATTTCTCCAATGGCCGTAAAATATATACACCACTCGTCAAAAAATTAAATACTTACTGTGTTGGTTTGCGGGAATGAGGTTCCACAACAGGGACCAACCACAGCCTCTCCACCAGAATACCCTCCTGTGGTAGTTTACGGGAAAATAATTTCCTCGCCAGGGACTACCACAGACACACACACACAACCCAATTGGAATCCTTTGTAGGCTAATGAGACCTAGCTTAGGATTCCTGGGTTATAACCTGGGATCCTTCGGAGAGCTGTAGTGACTCTACTAAGGCTGCCAAGTTATTTACACAACCACACACGCAATCACACAAAACACTCACTCACACACACAGCAGGGCCCCAGATTTCTGGGAGAACAGCTCAAAAAGAGCGTTGTCAAATAGAAAAACAACAAACAGGGAACGAGGGTGTGGTTGGTCCCTGTTGTGGAACCTCATTCCCGCAAACCAACACAGTAAGTATTTAATTTTTTGACGAGTGGTGCATATATTTTACGGCCATTGGAGAAATATTTTATCTGTTTAATCTATAGAGGCCGTAGAGCTCATCTACCTTGATTCAATAAACCATATTTATTATAAAAAAAATCCCTCGAGTTGAAACTTGCTCCAAATGTAAGGGCAAACATCTTCCATGAATTTTGAGCTAAGGAGATGTAATTTCGCAGCCAAGCAGAATTTATTGTTGCATCATTTTCTTTTGGTAAATGAACGATTTGCGGTTTATAGAAATTTATGCATTTGCGTCGAAAGCTAATGCATTGATAATTATTTTTAAAGACTCATAAGTGGATAAAAATGGAAATGTAAGTGGTTAGCTATTTATATAGCTATAGGCTATTCAAAAGTATTTGTTAATAGATTTGTGCTGCTCAGTTCACAGTTTTAAAATTAATCAACCGTATGGGCAGAAAACAGTTGCCTTTTTTTCATTTGTCATTTTATTTATTTTGGAAAAGTCGAAATTTTCATCAAATAGAGCGTTTTTTTCGTTAATTTTTTCCCGGACATGGCACACTGTTTAACATGAATATCAGGTGTAGGCTACGTATTGGTGATGGGAAAACCTTTTTATTTTCATCCAACATGTTATTTCTAAAAAAATGACATTTTAAGAAAAATTTGAATTTTTTTCGCTGGACGTTGGTGCGGAACTGTTTTCAGTGAGAATAAACGGCATACTCTGATTGCATTTAGCCTTCTCTTACGCATATCTGGCATGTATAAGTTTCGCTACCGTATGCACAATGAAATGGGAAGGGGTACACCTTCGTGTACTGCAATTTTTGGTTCCTTAGACAAACACTGATTCCTTGATGTACTCCTCATAACTACCCACGGTCGCATAGGTATTACATAGGACTGAAAAATTGACAAAAGAAGAGATACACACGTATCGTACTAATTTCGTACGTATCGTATCGAGGTATTGACGTGCCTTCTTCTCCCACAGTATTCATAATGCCTGGAAAAATAGTTCGTGGCAGTAACAGGGTAGAATACAGGCCCGCAAATCCTGGAAATACGTGGAAATTAATATTAAGACCTGGAAAACATGAAAAAGTGATGGAAAATTAGAAATTAGCTTGGAAATTTGGCTTTCCAAGTCAAAGTCTGATTACTTTAAATTAGTGAATGGCTTTTAGGCACTGTGTGTTGGTGTGTGGGCTAAGGGTTTTTAAGGGTTACCTTGCCTGGGGGAGGCCCACGAGGTGGTATTTGGTGCTAAGCAATTTTATGCACCTAAAATCTTTCAGATCCTATTATTTATGCGGATGCTGAGGATGATGGAACATTTGTTTCTCCCGATATGGTTTAGAGGTAATTACTTGTTAGCTGCTCGAACATGAGTCAGGGCAACCATGGGAATGATATTCAGTATTTCTGTTCCATTGAGTGCCTCTATCTCGACTTTCTGAGGAAACAATGAGGTTAGTTTAAAGTGATAATGAATTAAGTTTTGTTATCAAAATATGGTGTGCATACTTTAATGTGCTGTGTACATCTACTTGCTCCTTCTTTAAAATGAGCGCTTAGTAAAGAATGGATTTTTTATCCTGGAAAAATGAACAAGTTGGCATGGAAAATCTGGTTAAGTCCTGGAATTTCATACTTTCTGGCTTTTACTGACCCCGGGCCTTGCGACTGTTGGGGAATGGAGTTGGAGGTGAATGCATCAAAGGCCAAAGTAGATGATTTGATAAGGAGAGTGGTGAGAATGATCGCATGATGAGGGTAAATGATGAAATAATTATTTAATCATTTACCCTCATCAATTGTAATTGAACAAGTGGACGATTTTGTGTATCTTGGCGGAGGGTTTGCAAACTATGGAAGAATAGATGACGCGATAATAAGTTGAGCAAATGCCGGAAGAAAAGTCGTTGGTATTACGTGGAGCATTGATAGGAATGAGTGTTTGTCTAGGGAAGCAAAAATCGCTGTTTAGAAAATTCTCCTCCTGGCGTTATTGTATGTCAGCGAAACCTTGGCATGTCAAGATGAGCATAAGAGTCGGCTAAATGCCGTGGGAATAAGGTATCGGAGATTTGTGTGCAGCAAAGGTAAGATGCATAGGAGTAAGAGTGAATAGGTCATGAAAGAATGTAAGATCAAGAATGAATAGGTCAGGAAAGAATGTGGGTTGGATGCTCGCAGTAATAGATGTAGTCGAAAGGAGTGTGCTTCACTTGTTTGGTCATGTTGAGGGGATGGATTAGGGTAGAATAACTAAACAGAAAGTAGATAAAATTGTGTGATAGGAGGAAGTAGACCACGAAAGTCACAGGTGAATGTGGTGTAAGAGACTCTAAAGAGAAGGAATATTAGGAGTCTTAAGAAAAGAAGAGCGTTTATGAAGCAGTGCATGAATTTAAGAGAAGTGAAAGAGGTATGTAAGGATAGGGCATTACGGATAAAATTGTTGAAAGAGGGCCAGTTTCCTTGGCCTAACAGCAATAACTAAGCTCTTTGACTTTACCTGACCCGAAAGGAAATGTCGTGATGTAGTTATGCATGTATACACCCTGAATAATCTCATTAAACACGTTTCACTCTCCATGGTCTGTTCTCTCCTTACACCTCCTGTCACATGGCCTTGCTAGGGCTCGACGGTTGCATGTAGATGTATTCATTCTAAGTGTGGCCGCGTTGAATGTAAAAAAAACATCTTGCTCTGACTTTCTCATCACATTAACTCACCTCCCGTGTGATGGACCAGAGGCTGACCCGCATATACATACTTCGAGACCCCGTTAGTGGTCGTACCCCTTTCTCCGAACCCGATCCTTCCACTCCACACGCTCTAAAACCCTTTTCGGGGTCCGACCCTATTTCTCTCCCCCATTACCCTCTCTCTCCCCCCCCCATTACTCGAGACCTCCCCTCACGCCCGGCCCCCTGCTTGGGGCTAAAGCCCCCCTTTTTTTTAAAACTCCCCTGTGGGTATGATGCTGTGGCTGGCCGGGAAACGAAAAGGGTCTCGCTCGAAAAGGATACGTTGGGAATAGAGGGGGGGAAGAAAATGTAAGTTGTTGGTTTTTTTTCGGTATCAGGATTGAGTGACGGTGGTATGGTTGGGGAAAGGGAGGATTTTTTGGGGAATAGAATCGGTGGTCCTGGGACGTTTTCACAGCCTAGGTAGGATAGGGATAGTTTGGAATCTTAGATTGGAGAATTGGATAGATGGCGTCGCGAAAAAAGTGAAGGCTTTTCTTATATCTTCTTCTTCTACTTTTACCGTAACCCGGTTTGGATACTGTTATCCCCGTTCATAAGCAACACGGAGTATGTAAGTACAGAGAAGCTTAATTGGATACTACGTATGCTATTGCATGTAAATATATATTTATCGAGTACATTACGAATGCGCAATGCGCCGGGTGGCAACAAAAAAAACAACTTGTATTGCGAAGCTTGTTCACACAATTAATAATAGATTGGTAACATTTTGTAAGAAATTAATATGCACATGCCTCTAATTACAAAAAATACTCTCAGGAAATACTTTAGGAGCCATTCAAATATTATGTAAGATATTTTAAGGGGGCAGCGGGAGAGTTTAGTTTTTTATACGTTGTCTTATGTAGGAGGGTGAGAGGGTCCAAGAAAATCTTACGTAAGATTTAGTCACTTATGAGATCGTAGTTTTATCACTTTTTCCAAATTTTTGTCGGATGAAAAATCTTTCTTTATTGTTGGGGTTACCGCCGCCTGGAAGTACGCCTAAATTTATGTTAAAATATATAAAAACGTTTAATTAATTCTTTGCGTTTATTAGTTTGAAAAATTTAAATTTCTCTAGCATTCTCAACAGGGCAAATGGTTATGTAAAAATAAAAAAACTGAAGGGGTGAGATCAGTTTTTGTATACATGGACATCGATTGCCCACATATATTTAAATATTTGATTGTTTCCAAAAATGTGTGATACTTACTTAATATTGGGGGGCGTTCATGAAATCTTTCGTTGCGTTACATAGGGGAGGGGAGGAGGGTTAAAACCGTTAAAACTGGCCAAAATTGCCTTTTTTAATACTTGAATTACCCTTTAGTATTGATAAGCTCCGTAAAAGAATGAAAAGACGAAAAAAAATAAAAAAAATACGATGAAAGTTTGTCACTTATATTTTTTACATCTCTTTCGAAATGAAAGTACACTTTTGGGAAAGGATGTAATGATTGTTGCGCGCATCCACCATATTGTTTAGCCATTTACTTTGAGGCGAAGGTTGAAATCATTGCCGTGCGCTCAGTGATTTTGGCGAATTGCGTGTTTGGAATTCGTATAGAAGGAAAGTTATGCATTATTCATTTAGACTTTATTAAAAGCAAAGATCTGTTGCCAAGAAATAGGGGGTAACTCCGAGATTTAAAGGGAGTTATTACTAGAAAACCTGCTAACCCGACTATGTTTTTAAAGTAGAGCATAATTTTCTTTTTCATGTCTTGTTCACGTGAGGGAAATGTGAAAGGAAATGTTGCCAAGCTATTTAATTAGTTCATAACAAAACATGTATTCAAATATCAAGCGAATTGCTTTATCCTTCGCTGAATTTGGGTTGACAGTCGCTACATTTTTGGATTCATGCTCAAAAACATCAGAAGAAATTCTCACATCTACATTATTTCTGAGTGATCCTTCCTTTTTACAAAATAATTTCCTCTCACTGTTCGCGACTACTTCATCAACAACTGGCCGGTATGGAACTTGCTAAAAAAATTCGGATTGAGGAAAACAAATTGTTGTCAGTGTCGCATTTGGCCTCTCTGTACGTACTCTGTGCCTGTAAGTTCAGCTCACATATCTCCTTCTCCCTCATGGTCAATTTTCAGATGCTCATACAGCAAAAATAACATTACATCGAATGTATCGCCAGTATCACATAGCGACTCATCCCTTAATGTATATCTTCTGCATTGCATATGGCATTGCGACTCGTATGTAGAATCAAATACATACGATTTTCCCTTTCGGGGTAGGCAAAGTCAAAGAACTTAGTTATTTAATTCAATTAAGTAGAACCTGGAATCCTGTAATCAATTGGATTAAAAATGAAAGGGGAGGCGAGAGAATCAGTCAACCGTCAATCAGACTAACGAACCAATCAGGAATTAACTGATCCGGATTGTTGGATATAAACAACGGCTAATTTTGTATCATGCGGCATTCAGAAGCCCTGATGATGACGAAGAAGTCTTTGTCGAAACGTTGGCAGATATGATGCCTATTACCTGATGGAATACCCGTGAACAATTTATGTATCAGATTCACCGGGAAAACCTTAGATCATTTATAACTTAGTTATTAATGTTAGACCTAGAAAACTGGCTCTCCTTTAATAATTTCCTCCATAATTCCCTATCCTTACATAACTATTTTGCCTCTCTTACACTCATGTGTTGCTTCGTACACGGTCTCTTATTCTTAAGACTCCTAATATTCCTCCTCTTAAAGTCTCTTCCGCCACTGTCACCCAGGGCTTTCTCGGTCTACAACTTCCTTTCAGGTGTGACGTCGGGATCCCTCAAATAATATAAACCTTCTTAAAACTCATTTGGGCATTTTCCCTCTTTATTCCACGTCTCCTTTTTTCTTCCAAAACTCTTTTAACAATCACCTCCCTTTATCAACGATACATAGCAACCTTCAAAACAAAAACAATAAACAATATAAAACATCAACATAAAAATCAATGCCATAAAAAAAAACAACGAACGAAACCAAATACACAAAACCAAACAAAACAAATAAAAATGGAGCCCGACAAGGCACGACGCTGCACGACGTTACACACGCCATTCACTCTGTTATCATACTTTGTTTCATTATTGCACTCTCTTCCATTCCTTTAACTTGGCCAAACCAACGAAGCACACTCCTTTCGTATATGTCCGTTCCTGGAGCACCCAAGCCACATTCTTTCATCACCAACTCAATCTCGATCCTATCCATCCTACTTTAGCCGCTATCACTTCTCTGGTACCCCATTCCTTCTAATTTCAGCCTACTCTTATGATTCTCCTGACATATGGAAGATAGAGGAGTGGAATGCCAAACCTTTCGAAGTCTTAAACCCTTTCCCAAAATCATATAAACAATTCAAAAAGAGACTTCGTCTCACTAACTGTAAGCTGAAAAGATAATTCTTATTTTTTTCCTTGAAATATTGACCATTACCACCAGACAAGATTTCCAGTGTGATGTGACTGGATGAATAAATACTCAGATACTGCTGCCGTAAAATGAGGCCGGGTGTATTACCAGTTTTATCGTTACGAATTTCTCTTTCTTAAGGCCGTTTTACACGATGAAAGATATTGTACAAACGAATGTACTTGAGATTGTACGTTTGTCTCAACGAAATTAGAACAGGTTCTATTTCCCGTGCAGGCATTGAGACATTCGCACAAGCGTTCATACAATTTGCCGCTTTACACGATACATTTTGCCTCATGCAAGAGTTCACGGAAGAGTTTGTACAAACAAATGTACCGTGTAAAACGGCCTTTACGACAAACACCCTTTCCTGATATACAGACACTCCACATACAACCTAAGACTTTCCTACTGGCATTTGATAGCCTATTAGTCTCTCTTTATCTGTCCTTCCAGATTTCGCAAACATTCGGCTAAGACACGCTAAACCGACCACTTGTTCAATTATTTCATCACCCATCTCCAAATGTAATATATCATTGCTCCTCGTACATCGGACCGCATGCATCGTGCTTAACTGCATCACATTCGAGGGAAATCCATCGCATTCTACTTTAGTAGCGACTAGCCAGGATGAAAAAAATTTGCTAAAAAACATGGCGTATTGCTCAAAATTGTGATGCAGACATATTGGTTTTTGGCCTTTCTGTTTGTAAGTGCCCTGCGCTATCTCACAGCCCGTCAGGACCGGGGTAGAAGATTGTTTGGAGGTAAGGGTATGTGAGGGTTCCAGGAGCACGCAGAGGGAGGAGCTAGCTGGAGAGGAGGTGAGTTACGAGCTTTTGGGAGGCATGGCCAGGGACCGGGTAGAGGGGGGGAGCTGAGTTGGTTTGGAGGGAGGGGAAGAAAGTATCTTTACGGATTCTGCGTGCCCCTGCGTGTTGCTGGGGAATCTTTCTCCCCATGCCTCCTCTGGCTGTGTCGGCCCTCCAGAGAGGGAAAGAGAAAGGGGAGGTCTCTTTGAAACGACCGGGTGGTGAATCATTCGTGGAAAGGCGAGAGGGGCTATTGCACGCTTTATACGTGGTGGAGCCACGTACCGCCAGACGCAGGAGTGCTGAGATTACTTACTCCGGGGTTTGTATCGTCCGGGGACGTATAAACCCTTCTAGCGAGCACGCATTCATAGCGGTCCACGTTTCTCATGCGAGCTTCTTCTAGTCGAGGACTGCGTGGGTCGTGTCTCGAGGAAGTTTGAGGCCAGATTTTTCTCTACTCTGCACATACTGTAGAATCCTTTATAATATTCTATAGTCAACTAAATCTACATAATTTCCCACGATTCACCTCAAAGATGTGTAGCAGGGGGTGAGTTATCACCTGCAAACACTTCTCAGAAGCCGAAGTTTCACCAACATGCACAACACTCTGAGTATGCCACCAATGTTAGAGAAATATGTTTTGATTAATGTCTTTTGCACCGAAGTTAACTCACAGAGATACAAAAGTTATGCTGGAAACTTGCAGGAAAAGCTGTAAATACTACGTAGTAGATAAGGATACAAGTATTACGGATAAAATTAACTTATTATCTAGTATTGGTGCATTAGGAAAAACCTGCAAATACTAATCAGGAGTTGAAATTCCACCAACATGCACTACACTATGGGTATGCCAAAAATGTTGGGGAAATTATTTGTACTGATGTACTTTTCAAGCTACATGAATGCACAGAGATACAAGAGCTATACAGGAAACATACAAGGCTTGCTGTTAGTACTACATAGCAGATAAGGATACAATCATTATGGAGCAAATCAACTAATTAGCTACTCTACCTATCGACAATCCTAGTTAAACGTCTCATTGGCAGCTGTTATGGTCTCTTATCGTTCGCGGAAAAAATGACATTTTAAACCTGTACATTTTACAATCTTGCTCCCTAATTTTACTCTCATGATCTGATCTACCATGTTGGGTTTCGTAAAACGTTATTAGTTGCCAGAAAATAAATTGATTTGGAACTTAGATAGAAGATAAAGTCTAAATTTTAATCGATGGTCTGAAAGCGATTCCCATCTCAGTTGTCGCAGAAGGCTCGTAACCCTATTCCTAAGGGATTATCCTTACGGCCTTTTACGTATCTTGCCGATCTATCTATTATATCCAAAATGACCTTCCTTATTATATCCTAAATGTGACTGACACTTGCAACGAACTTCAGAATAAAGCACAATGGAAACTATGGACCAAGCTCCTTGTAACCTCCCGAGTAACGTTTTTTGACGTATCGTTTAGTTTCCTTAATCTCACTGTTTAAGTGGAAGGTGTTTTCGTCGTCATGCCAATTTTTGCAACGTCCGAGTTACAAGAACAACGTTATAACGTGAAAGATTGCGCGAAACTTGGGAAAAAACTTTTACGGAAACCTTCAGACTTTTGAAGAAGGTTTATGGATCTAATGCTCTTAGTCACTCGCAAGTGTTATGAATGGTTTAACCGATTCAAAAGTGGTCGTCAGTCAGTTCAAGACGATGCTCGAGCTTCCTGGTCGAGGATCGTCTTGAAGCTCGACTGTCTCACTCGAATGTAAAGGTCATGCTCATCATTTTTTAGAATTTGATGGCGCTGTGCATTTTAAATTTCTCGGCTGATATTTTTGGACGAATGTCTGGAAAATCAGTAAGGTTAGAGATAGGTGACTTTTTCTGGTGGCGGTGGGGTTATGTCCTCGCTTGCTAACCCAAAACGCCGCGGGTTCGAATCCCGCCTGGGTGGATTTTTCACCACTCAGGGCATGGTTGTGTGTCTTCGTTTTTCATTAACTGTTATATCCCCCTATTTATTAGGCCATTGGTGCTGATTTAGGTGGTTATGACAAATAAATAAAATAATGAACGTGTCGAGCGAATACGTCACACGGTCACGTTACCACAAGCGAACCGTGTTGAGGGATACATTGGCTGAGTTTGTTGCCCTGCGTTGTGATCCACAGCAATTTAAAATTATTGCGAGAAATAGTGCAATACTGTGATATTCCTCATTGCAAAAGCCCGTGTAAAACACCTGGGGTATCATTCCACAAATTTCCTGCGGAAGGAAGTATATTTAAACTGCGGGCATTAAGAACACGACGGGATGAAAGAAAATCTAACATTTCGTCTTCTATGCGTGTCTGCTCCCGACATGTTTTTACCCGGGGATTACAAAGAAGTCTTGTCTGAAAGAAGGTTTTTGATTTTTAAGAGATTTTTAAGTTCAATTAGCAATGTTTGCACCTGTGCTGGTGAAGGAATCTCACTAGGATCAACGCAATGCTGGAATGTTCGAGGCTTCCTTTTTCTTTTCAGGCTTGGCATGGCAAATGCAGCATTCATTACTGCATCAGGTTCAATTTTATTTCCCCTGGGCTTTTGCCATTTCTGTTCCACGGATGTGCGAGACACGTCTACCGGTATCTACTTCAGCGCCGTCGAAATTAAATAAATGGTGGAGGAGGTGAAAGAGCCCAAAAGTGTGCACGCATTTACCGAGTCTAAAATGGGAAAGAAAAAATCAGCAGAGCTTGTACTTCACATTATTAATATATAAAACAACACATTGTGTTCTGTGATCTGAAAGGATCACAGCCGCAACAGTGTATAAGATATAAATAAGGACGTTGTGTTCACAAGAACAAGATAATCGGATAATGTTTTCATCCAGTCAAGGGTATTTTATTTTCTATATTTGTCAGCTTCGGTTCAAGTTTCGACTCATGTCTCGATTACCTATATCCCTCAGTTATTCCTGTCCATACCTCCTTGTAGTAGGACGAAATAAACAGATGGATTCTCCTTCTTAGGAAAGCCTCGCGCTACCGCAACTTCTCTCAAACTTGAAGCCGCAACTTATGTCAAAATGCTTCAAGCTTTCCAGTGACTTCGTCCAAGAGATTCCAATAATTTTTCCTTCCTCCATTCCAATTAATATAAAATAATTTTCATGCAACAAGGAACGTGTATCATTAAGTAATAATCAAATATTACACGGTAGACAGATTTTCTCACACATTAACATGGGACAGTAACCGGGTTTATCCCACAACCGGAGGGAGTACCCTAGAGGGAAAAACGGCAACTACTGAAGCTCCGCCCATTCTCGACTCGTCCATTAAATAAATAAATATCGCCAAATTCATCGAATTAAATGCTGTGAGTGCTTTCTCGCTCAAACTACCTAAAGTCTATAGAGATGGTAAAAATTGAAACGGATTTCTGTGTGATGCATCATGCAGTAGTATATCGACGAAAGGATGAAAACACTTCAACTGGATGAGCGCTTTTTATAGTTAAAAAAAAAATAACGGGGACATTCACCTAAGGTATTTGGTACGCCGTCAAAGAAACACTAATAATTTAAGGCGTGCCAAATTTTCTTGTTACTAAAATTGCATGTTCATCTTTTATTTTTTTTGGACCTGGAAGATATGCTATGTATTTTAGTTTAATTTTTTTAAAAACCTATTTTTTCTGTACCAGCCGTTAGGTTATTCTGTACCAGCGTCACCATATTTTCGCGGCCAAAGATTAATAGCCAAGAATGATTTCAGGAACTTGGCTAGGTGACCGCAAGGCATTCAATTTTTCATCGAAATGCTGCAGTAATTTTTCTGCGTAGATTTTTATTGGGGATACATTTTACGATTGATGCGACAAAATCTTCTTTTTAATCTTCATTTTTAAGAGATCTATATTTTAGGTAATAAAAAAAACAGATTAACGCGGAAGTTAATGGGACCATCTCTGCCATCGAAATGACGGAAGCCTACATTTTTAGACCTTCGCGATTCATTTGAATTCCATTTTTCTTCGAATAACTTTAGGCCGCAAAGCAAAATTCATGCACAATATCCGTATTTATTTTCCAATCCTGCTGATGAGTTTTGGAACTTCTCGAGTCGTAAAATAGTTGCGCCAGATGCGTAGAGGAAATTAATGTGAGAGCAGTGGGATCCGCAATATTCCCTCGGCTTCATTAATCAAATCGTATTTTTGCAATAAGCGAGGTGGTTCAAGAATATCTGATGAGATCTGGAAAATGAATGAAAAATTGTGGAATAATATCATTCTCACGTTAAGCGTGCAGTGTGCTATCATTTCACGAGCAAAGTCATCTTATCAGAATGATTTCTATGAACATTTTATAAATTTAACGGTATCTTGTTAGAGTTATTGGAAATTTTACATGCTACATTCAAGTGAAAATTAATTTTTTTGTTATTTGAATCTTAGTTTTCGTTAGCTATGTGGATCGAAATGACAGTAATAATCCACTTTCCCTTCAATTTTGAAGCGAAACCATTTCATTAGTTGTGTTTCACTATTTGGCGAAACGATGAGTTATTCACTGCACGTAAGAAAGGAGAGGTTAGATTTAAAATTCCGCGTAAACATTATTGCGTGCCTACATGCAATAACATAAATGTTGTATGTGGGTAACACATCACGGAAAAATGTTATCGCCTGCATTGCTTTGGAATAACGCTGGTACTAGGGTGAAAATGGCAACTGAAATTAGCGAAGGCAACAATGTCGCTCTCCTTGGTAACCAAGAACCGATAGGATGGCAATCGCCATGAAAATACAAATTCATTTAAAAATTATAATTCTTTAAAAGGGGATTTTTAAGAAAATTGATTCATTTCAGGGTAATTGTTTTATTTTAAATGAAAATATCGGACGTAATGCGAGTGGAAATTTGGCAAAGTGAACTATTCCACCATGATTGAATGTAACATTTTTGCAGTCACCTGAATCACAATTTGGAGATAATAAGGTTTATTAACCTCCTTATGTTCAACCACCAGATCGTTGCCAGTGTTTCTTGGTGCTAAATAGTGCTAATATATTTTACCTTATTAAATGTGAACAAGCTGCGGTGCGAATTAAAACCTTTAAAATCGGGTCTCATTGTCGGCAGCAGCCTGGCCGCGCGGTTATAGCGTCTAGAGCTAAAATTGCATATGAGGGATTCAAGACCCTGTCTAACTTAATGGTAAGTATCTGAAAAAAAAGAAAAAAGGTCGAACGCGCGCGGTGGACGGGCTGCTGCATTTTTATTTCATTTTATCATCTTATACACGGAATTTTATTTACACTTTATCGAGTATGGACAGTTGGAATTGTTGATGAAACAATAACTTGAAGGTCGCCGGTTCGAGTCCCGGTGAGAGTAAGTCTTTTCTGTGCATTGCGGAAAATATTTTTTCGGCATAATTTTCATTTGCAGCCTCTTCGTACGAATAAGTATTTTTTCAAACATCTCCTTTCATGGCTCACGAGGCTTATTTTACGTAACCTGCAACAATTTTTCTTGCTTTTACGAAGGCATGCTCGTTGTATTCAGGTAATACAGTACTATTGAGGTGCTGTTCCCCGGTGCTTCTTTTCTCATTTACTCCGGATTGGAGTTCGGCATTTCGGTTCATTTACAAGATTGGAGTTATTCGATTTGGTTTATGTGAATGAGTCGACATTTACATTCGTTTAAAATGAACCTAATGACTAGAATGAACTAAAGGAAAATATAGAACCACCTAGATTAGACATAAATTTTCTCTTATTGCTAGATAACAAGCCATAAGTACCGCGACTAAATACTATAAATTTTCGTCACCATAAGGGGTTTTTAATAATATTTTTAAATTATAAAAACATAGCGTATAATTAGAGCAGTAATTGTATTTAAATATTTTGTAATGATAATTTTGTCCTGTATGCCAAAAATATTCCTCCCCCCCCATCATTCATGGCACTTGTTCTCGCTTTTTTCGCCAAATATTTTTCATTTTCCTCAATTAACCTTACACAGAAATACCCAGCGTTAATGATAAGCACAAAATGGTCACCATTATCTTAACTGGCGATTCCCCATTATCTTGATCCCATCTTGATCGTTCCTCGCTGTATAATTTTTTTCGAGTCTCCGTGTTGTCTGTCAATTCTTCCCAAAATACTCTTTCTATGAGTTGGTTCTTTATTGAATGATTCACATGGCTCTCCACACACATCACTCTTTTCGTTCTGTTGAACCGGATGAACCTCTCGTTCGATCGTTCGTGCACCGTTCACTCTTGATCAAGCTCGCCGTCTTTGAACCTTGACCAAAAACCGCGATTGTATGTGGACGATCGTTCAGTATCCAGCGGAACGCCACGGTGTTGTCAGATAGGCAGTATATTTCGAACTTATTTCTCGATGGTTGGAGTGATTTTTGTTTACTTTGAGATTTGCGTGAATCTTTGCGTACGTGTTCTCATTCGTGAGATCTGTAGATAAAGTGAATTAAATTGGATGCCACTAATTTCATTTTTTGCCAATTCAATGCTCTTTTAGCACTTGGCCTTAAGGCCCTTGTACATGGGGCCAGTATTGGCATCCTCTAGACCTGGCTAGTAATGGCCGCCACCAGTTATCCTCCTACTGGCCACGTGTTTAAGGGTACTGGCGTCTTCTACATCCATTAACAACTGGCGGCCACTAAAGTCAAACATGCTTGAGTTTTGTGGCCAGTGAAGCGGCCAGTATCAGCTCACGTGACCTACTGGCGGTCATTACTGGACGACTGGACGGTTCCAAAGTGCAGTGGCCGCCAGTAGAGCTCCTGCAGTCGTGGTGTGAGGTTGTGTCGTGCTGTTGTGGCTGTTGTGTGTATTGAAATGTCTTTTTCCAAAGTGAATAAAGAAGCTAAGAAAAAGTCTATTGCCCACACTCTACGTTTATTCAACATGGATTGCAGTTCCACGCTCAAACTATCAGCAATTTCACATACTGCTTCATCAATTGACTCCTCGAACTCATTATTACAAAACTATTTATCATTATCATCCATTTTTTCATAAGCAACACTGTGTACTCAACCATGTATCTCGAATCACTGGCGGCCACTATTAAGAAGTTATTGGAAGCTATTAATTGCCTCGTGTATAAGCTTACTGACCGGTAAATTTAGTGGCGTCCACTTCTGGCCGTCACAGCTGACTGCCACTACTATGGCTATTGTGTACAAGGGCCTTTACGGCACAAGACATAATTTGTAATAATTCCATAATATTTGCACATATTTTCTTCTAAAAGCACAGTGATGCATTCATAATTAAATATAATTGTTGCCGAAAAATATCTCTCTCGAAAGGTCTCACGCCGAGTCCAATATTCGAGAATAACATATTTCAGCGTAATTTCGTCTAAATTTCGAGTAACGCGCCGATAACTCTAGTCATAACATGCTTTAATTCAGGAAAAAATAATATTTAATGTGATTCTTGTATCATTCCCACTACTGCCTGAATGGTGCGATCCGATGCATAAACCGATGCACCTAAATGTAATGTGGCCCCAGAATGTTTTTTAAACTTACTTAAAAAATAATGAAAATGTGGACTCAATGGGTCACGATTACCGCCCCAGCCGCCTTAATTTTGAATGCTAACTCCAGAGTTTCGTCTCAGGCGAACAAGACTGAACTGCCGAGTGAATAGGCGAGACTTAATTTGGCTCTAACGTGTAATGACATGTATTTCAATTTGTTCATATTGTGGGTACTTGTATAAAAACTTGTCCTATATCCGTTTTTAACAGCCAAATGCTGCCTTCGAATATTTGAGCATACTGGGACTACCCACGTTATTTCCTTTACGGAGTCACCCATAAGTGCGAAATTTCACAGAGGAAAAATAAATCGCGTTGAATCCCGGTCAAGGCAAATGATTTTTCTCTGTGGAAGACCAAACTTTAATGCTACCTTTCCATGCTATTGTTCTCGCAAACCTAACTTGAAATGACGTGATAAATGTGAGAAAGGGAAAACTCGGGGGAAATAACGATTTTTCTATCTAATATAAATGTTTCTTTCGCAAAAAACTGTTTATTGGAAGCGAAAACTCCAGGGAAATTGATTTAAAAAATATATGCATCTTACCACCGTATTTTTGTTAGTTATTAGCTAATGACTGTTATAATTGAAGTCAAAATGCGGTAATTCTATACAGTAATGGTGCTGCAATACGCTCCTAATTGATATAAAAATAAGCCTTCGCTAAAATATATGTTAGTGGAATTATCTGCATATTTTGTGACTTTATTTTGGTTTTCATTATCTAACACCTGTCGTCGCAAAAACACGATTTTAGCTACCAATTAAACAAAAATTTGGAGTTCAATATTTGTTTTGACTCACTCAGTCGCATTGTCCTAAGTCCGAATCCCGTCTCATATCTCCGCTGTGAGTACGCCCGAGTTGGCCCGCTTTGACACGGAATATAAAAAAATATTACTAAAAGGAGTTAAGATCAGCAGCATAATATTTGTCGTGGAAATATTTATTTAAAAAATGTTGTATCAAATATTATAGTAAAATGCCATTACATTTTAATGGAGGCCTTATTAGGGTTACTACATGTCTGGAAAATCTGGAAAAGTCATGTAAACTGAAAATGAGCCTGGGAAACGTGGAGAAGTCACGGGAAATCAGCCTGGAAATTTGCTTTTCAAAGTCAAAATCTGATTGTTTTCAGAAAATGAGTACATATTACCATTTTATGCACTTTATGGACATCTGAGAACATAGGATATTGTATGCCTTGCCTGAATGAGGCAGTGAAACTCTTTATTTGGTAGAGGATATGAATTCCGGCGAGATATGGTGGAAGTTTTCCATTATGGACAAATGAAAAAACTTAGTGAACTCCACAGTTAATTTTATTAAGACGACCTAGGTTTCGACACGTTGTGTCATCTTCAGGTGACACAACGTGTCGAAACCTAGGTCGTCGTAATAAAATTAACTGTGGAGTTCACTAAGTTTTTTCATTTGTCTTTATTTGGTATTTAGCAATTAATCATGCAAGTGTGGCAAGAACGAGAGAGGCAAATAGAACGTTTGAAATGCATACAAGATTATATTTTTTTGCCTCCGTTTCCGGTCAGTGTGAATGACTATGAAAAAGTGGACTTGGAGGGTTAGTCGCCAATAAATCAAGATTCCATAGTTACCCCTTGCCAAGGGCTACAGATATTATAGTTTAAAAATATTATAGTTTCATCATTAGGGCTTGAGGTGAAAAATTAGTTTGAGCAAATATAATATGCAGAAATTTGGTATAGATATCAGAATTTGTTTTTTTATAGTATATAATGGTCAAAACCTAGCTCTCATCAAAGTGTGAATAATGATCGTGGAAGGCATACTTACTTACTCTTCGGCGCTACAGCCCTGGTGGGGCCTTGGCGTCTCCGACGATGTTGATCCAGACTTCACGATCTTCTGCACGCGTTCTCCGTCTTCATATTCTCATCATTCTCAGATCGTCCTCGACATCATCCAACCATCTTTTCCGTGGTTTTCTCTCAAACTTCGACCACCTGAATGTCCTAGGTATATCTTTTTGACCATCCTATCTCCAGGCATTTTCTGAACATGCCCTTACCGCCTCAATCTATTGCTCTTAATTTCTGAGACTATATTAGGATGACCGTAGAGTTCCTTCAGTTCTTTGTTTCTCCGTATTTTACACTCTCTTCCTTCCTTTGCTGCACCAAAGATATTTCTCAGTACTTTCCTTTCGATTCTTGTTAGTAACTTTTCTTCTGCAGTGGTCATGGTCCATGTTTCTGAACTATACATAACCACAGGCCTTATCACTGTTTGATGAAACTATGTTTTCAAGTTCCAACTGAGGTTATGTGACTTGAGCACTTTCAACAGAGCTCGATAAGCCCCATTGCCTTCTAAAAGCCTAGTTTTTATTTCTTCTTTCATTTCATGATCTTTTGCCACCAATTCTCTTAAATACTTGAACTTTATGCATCTCTCATATTTGTTCCCATTTAATTTTACTCATTCTTGGCGGGAAAATGGCCGGCATTTCGTCACAGACTTGGACGATGAGTCGACCACCTTACTGCGCTTGAATTTTCCACTTCATGGATGAGACCTAAGAATAATATACCTTCAGAAAAGCTTTTAAATAGGTTTGTCGATAGGTAGTGTAGCTAGTCAGTCGATTTACTCCCTAATTCTTGTATCCTTATATGCTACCTGGTACAACGTGCAATGTTTCCGGTATAACTCTTGTATCTCTGTCCATTTACGTAGCTGCAAAGTACATCTATACAAACAGTCCCTCTAACATTGATAACATACCTATAGTGTGGTGCATGATTGAGAAATTGCGCCTCTCGACAAGCATTAGAGATTTTTGCTAATGCTTCAATAGTCGTAGTTGCATTATCTTTAACAGGGTATAGTGTTAAGTATGTTGGTGACAACAACCCTGCCACTCACCCTCGAGGTGGCTTTCAGGGTATTATGTAGATGTAGACGTGGATGAAAGGAAGCCGCTTTCCCCCAGAGCGATGGTGGAGGCGCTTTATTTGTTGGGAAATTTTATTACCCCATAGTTCGTGAGTTAACGTGCTGTGCTTCTATTATTGCGAATTATTTAAAGTAGGTACACACCAAAGAATTGATATTTTCAGAGGAAAAATGAAATTTTCGGCCTGGAAAATCTGAAAAATTCTTGGAATTTCACAATATACAGTCTGTAGTAACCCTGTTATATCCCATGTTAACTGTAAAGTGTGCTACTCAAGGATTAAAAAAAAAATATTTAGTTCACATTGTGTTTGCGTGGTAATAATTATAATTCCGAAGTTTACTGTCGTCAAATTTAACGCGCGAAGTTGTCAAATTATCATCAAATGTAACTATATTGTTTTTTCTCCTTTCAGGTAAGTGGTCTTTCGAGGCAATAGTGGCTGGCGAAGGAGGACGAGTTAACTTGTGAGTCTGTGCTATTTGCTTTAACCCTTAGCGTCGAGGGTTTCCAAGGTAAACATTCACTGTGTAACCACCCACTTAGAAATACTTGAATACCGGGAAATCTTCGTGAAAATGCTTCTTACCTGAATAATCCGGGAATTATTCTTGATTTTGACATCATCTGGGAATTTATCCTTGATCTTTACGTATGTTTATAGAAGTTTCCCGTTGAGGTGATTCGCGAGTGATGAATAAATATGACTTGGATATGAAGGAGATAAATGAATGGCGAGATTGAGGACCTCGAACAGCGGTCGGGAACCAATATTTATACGCGTACCACATCTCAAATACACCGCGAGTATTTGAGACCCCACGCAGAAAGATTTAATTCGCGCAGTAAATAAAACACTGAGGAAACCCTTACGATTCGTTAAAAAACTGCTGCGAGCAAATAGAAAGTGTTAAACTGCTGGTGAAAGGACTAAGTTTGGACCCCGTTAGAGACTCGGAGGCTACACGCTATGCATGCATAGATAACTTGAAAAATTCAGACCAGGCATGTTTCAGTACGACCTCCTTCACTCCTACCTCCCCAAATTGTTGTGCAGGTCATCGCTAGGAACTTTTGCTAGAGCTTTACTCAACCGACCGGAATGGCGCTAGACGTGTCATACATTAGGTAAGATTAGGCGCTGAGTTGCAGGGCTCATTAGCTAGGACTTGGGCTCCTTAAGTAGGCCCCGAGGCACTTAAACCTGGAGGTCCATTGTGCCATCCACATTACTTATCACACATTGAGTCCTATGACCTTGCTGGAGGCCAAGATGTCTCTTGTGGGGATGCCTTTTTCTCGGGGTCCGTAAACGGAGACCCAACGTATTTCATGGGTGTCCTTGAAATTATTGGGCATTCGCAAAAAGAGTGTGGTGTTGTTTCGTCATCTTCTTCGCGCCATCTACATCTAGGTGAGTCAGGTACACCTAAGAGGTTTAGATGCCTGTTTACAAGGTAGTGGCCTGTCAGTAGTCCCGCTATCGTCCTGAGTTGACTCCTGTCCAGAGTTAGGAGTTTTTTTGCCATACTAAGCATAGGTCCTGCCATTTGGAGTTTGGCTTGCCGTAGTCCCTGTGTGGAGTTCCAGATCTTGAGATGCTGGCTGGATATACAATCTCTGATCTCAGAACTTTCGATAGTAGGGAAAATGGGAAATACTGGTTCCTGGCCATTCGGGTTGCGACTTGCATCTGTTTTGGCAAGTTCGTCTGCCTTTTTATTTCCAGGAATACCTTTGTGTCCGGGTGCCCACAAAAGCTTAAGTCTACTATATATGATAGTACCTCCCGGCACTCTCTAATAGGCATGATGTGACGAAATTATTCTGAAATATGTTTTATTCAAATAATGGCCTCAGCGTGACAACTTGATATTTGAAATCAACAGTTAAAGTAATTATGAATGTGTTATTTCGCGTTTGGAAAAAAATCTTTACATTACTGTACGAATTATTAAGAAACATATGTCATGTGCCACAAGGCTACGTGTGAAAATAGCGTGGCATTTCCGAAAAATCAAATCGGTAGGTCACAGTTTTTTCACATTTATACATAGATATTAATAATGAAAACACGTATGCAAAGTTTCACGCAAATCTCTGCATAAACAAAAATCCCTCCAATATTGTAGTTTGAGCGACATTTTTCCTCCGTCATAATTAAGACCATATTCGAATTTTATTTGTTTATATTATCAACTGCAAGAATTAAATGATGGAATATTATTTTCACAAACATTTGTTTTAAGTCAATGAAATTCTCAATAATTTACTAAATATGAGTATAGTATATGGCTTTCAGTTGACTCATTTTTATCTCGATGTACCTACGCTTTAAACTTTTTAAACACAACCGAAGATTTTTTTTGCGATTCTGTAAAAATTATTGCGGTGAATTGTAAATTCTTTTAACGCAGAAATCCGGGTTTGAATCCCGGTCGTCAATTGATGTTTTCTTGGCGAATTTAACCGTCTTTGGTGATAGTAAATTTATTTTTTTTAATGGTTGTAATAGCATACGAATTACATATCGTTAATTTTCTGACGTGATCGGTGCGTTAGAACCTTATTTTTTTTAAATAATGAAGACTCTCATAAGGGCAAAGACGTACCAGATCCCGTGGAAAACGGTTTGTATGTTTTGGAAAATATCAGGGAAAGTGTAGCGGTAAGTGGCTGATATTATGGTATCACTGGAAAGATGAGTTCAATTTGTAAAAATTACGAGGCCAAATTATTGAATTTTATGCGAAGTGATCTCTCGCTGAAACAACCTAAAATGTTTCATGGTTTCAAGCTCAACTATGTGGAAGTTGAATTTCACAAATGAATAAGTAACTTGGTTACCTTCCACAGATTTATTTTCCTGGTACGACATGTTTCGAAGAGGTATATATACTCTTAAGGGATTTGGTGAAAGGTAGGAGAGGGGGGGAAGGGGGTGTTGTTCCCCCCTCTCTCCTACCTTCCACCAAGTCCCTTAAGAGAATACAAGTATATGTAAAATAGGAAATTATTAAAACTTTGTACCTGGTGATGACACCGCTGTGTCTAAACATGTCGTACCAAGAAAATAAATCTGTGGAAGGAAATCAAGTTACTTTTTCATTTGTGAACCTTAAATGTATATTGTCATATTTGAAAGTCGTAAAATAAAAACATTATACCTCGATATCCCCATTTATTCACATGATTTTTGTAGTGCGGCCAGGAAAAATTCTTGTTTTGGGCTCAAACTCGGTCCTTATACGAATTTTCCCGAAGATCATACGCATCCAAATGGGTTTTCGTGACAAAAACCCCTAAGATATGATGTCTCATTAAAATCCCTTGAACTGTTTACGAGTTAAATTTAACGTAATACACACATAGAATTATAACTCGCATAAGAGTATACGAAATGCGTGCAGAAAGTGATCGGGAGTGCCCTGATTTAACGCTAATTGTTGGGGAAAGTGGTAGGATACCGATTCCTTTGGAAAAAACGAAATGTTTATGCGGGAGTGAAACCACAGGTCTTTGGTTAACCTGATTATTCCATTAACCACACCTTCTATTCTTCATCTCCTTACATTTTTTCTTCTCAAAATTTCGTTTAAATACTACCCCTCTCTTACATTTTCGCCTAATATTTCTTCTACCAATGTCTTCAACTGAGAATACCTCTGTCTCTATATCATCCAGTATTTTTTTTGGCAATTTTTATTTACGTTTTTGCCGAGAGCTTCCTTTCTCTTCCATTAAGGAACTAACACTTCTTTGTTTTCCTTCCCTTTCATCCAGCTTATGGTTTTTTCCTCCTTCTCCAATGTCCCCTTATTTTTAAATCTCCAGTTTGCGTTCATCCTCTTTACATCAAAGACCAGTTTTCGAAACCATATAACCGCGTGCGCTCCGTATCAAAGTCTTCTTTGATCTTTTCTTCAAGCCCGTAATGAGAATATCTGTGTCTTTGTCAGTCCTCTCTTGCACTCTCTCTTCAATGTCTCTGTCAATAATTTTTTCCCTTCGGCAATTGTTCTCCGAATTCTTCAAAACGACGATTGTTTTATGCTGCTTTTTGTGTTCAACTTAATGTCTGAAAACGAAGGTGAGTAAATTAAGATATGACGTCTTATTAAAATCCCTTGAACTGTTTACGAGTTAAATTTAACGTAATGCACACATTAAATTATAACTCGCATAAGAACATACGAAATGCATACAGAAAGTGATCGGGAATGCCCTGGTTTAACGCCTATTGTTGGGGAAAGTGGTAGGATACCGATTCCTTTGGCAAAAACTAAATGTTTATGCGGGAGTGAGTTTTTTATACAAGTTATTATAGTAAATAACTTGTGGATTTACAATAATGAAATTAATCAAATAGTTATAATAGTAATAATTACTCGTGGAATTTGTCCATTTTTCTTGATTTCTCAGTAATTTATCGTTAGATTTTGTACGAAGATGGGTACTGAAATATGAACTATAGGCCATTTTAGAGTATTTGGGCATGTCGATGTTTACATTAATATAACATTATTGAAGGCATAGGTAAAGCATGATATCGACGAAAGCTAGTGAGTTACTTTACTGTCCGAATACCTATTATCGCATATCGCTATTTTTCATTGAACGCATTTTCCAATCGTCTGTGGAATCCTATTATTTTTCCCTCAGCCTCTTTGTTTCCCATGTTTGTTCTTAGTTTCACTGTTTCCTCTGATTGTCCTTTTAGATCTTAATGATGCATATGAAGGGTTTACGATGTCAATAATTTGAATTAATAAGAATTTAAAAAACCCCAACTCGTGTTAATCACGCCCTCTCAAAGAGGTTAGAATCGTAGTATTTTCGGTGTTCGTAGTATTTTCTTCACTGCACACCTACCTTTCATACGGAAATAACGCTGAGAAATCTACCGTCGTGGAGTCCAAAAGTTTCCTCACTCATAAGACGTGCATCTTGCGGGCATCTAATGTTTTTTTGCACTGGATCCGCGATCTACTAAGGGTGTGAGCTTAATAAAAACGGATCGAGCAGGCCGCTAAATTCATCCTGTGGTTCGTATGAACACCTATTGTATTTGCCTGAGAACGTATGTGCGAGTGCAGTTTTGTATGAAAGGAGGTGGGTTGATGAAATTGATGTGCAAAGCAATGCGATTGAACATGGCCCCCTTTAATAGGTGGCCATGGTTTGAATCACCGTTCGAATTATTTTACTGATGCCACTTTCACTGGGATAAAGGCCGTCATGATTCATATATCATGATGAAATGGACACTTAATTGGTCAGAACGCACTGTTCGACTGTGATGCGATAATTTATGTACCCTGTATTTGTTCTTAGGTGGATTTCTACAGAACAGTAAAAATATGGTTATTATTTCGTTAAGTTGGTTCTTGACCACTTTTAATTAATGTGTGCTTATTTTATTGAGAGTTGGTCAATGTTTAAAAAAATCTCAATTTCCTTTTGCCAACGTTTCGCTCTTTAATATAAGCACCATTAGGGCTATAACACAATGTTTGGAAAACCATTAATATCAGTTATAATTATATGAATATAAAAAAGCTCACACTCATAAACTTCATTTTCACAACAAGAAAATGTTCTCACCTTAAGGTACTAAATTTAAGAGAACAAGCTCTATTTATATAATTATAACTAATATTAACAGTTTTCCATACATTGTGTTATAGCCCTGATGGTGCTTATATTAAAGAGCGAAACGTTGGCAAAATGAAGTTGAGGTTAAAAAAAAACAATGACCAGCTCTCAATAAAATACGCATAAATTATTATTATTAAAAGCCCAATGATTAAAAATATGAGCGCTAGTCACCAAACGCCATGACAGCTATGGATTGGCTTCAGGGGTGTAGGTTAACACGGCAACTGGCAGTGGTAGGTACTTGTCATAGTACCTGGTAAATAATGTTCGTTTATACTTAGCTGCATATTTAGTAAAATAAGAGTATAGTGGGGTGTTCGATCGTTTTTGCCAGCCTGATGTTTTGTCATTGCCACACCTTTGATGTGGCTTTCAGGGTTGATCTATACATAGTTTTAGGAACAACATTGGGGGAAGAGAAAATAATATTGTGCCTCATCTGACCCAGGTAAAAGAAATTGATAAGTCAAATCAAATCAATATATTGTCGTCGCATGAATTAGCTCCATTATCCAAAATTGTAAAATATAGTTGTATGCTACCTGTATTAGAGCATTATCTTGTGTAGCGACTTCAATGTTTAATGAAGTTACAGTGCATAGCTTTATTTTAGAATATAGAAGTAGGTATAAATATTCTGGTAAATGAGCATCACCGGGCACGATTGTCCCTTACTGTACACCTTCGTAGAAGTAGTGTTTTAGTTTAACGTGCTTCGACGGCTATTGCCATTTCGTACATGCCGTCTGCCAATTGCAGACAGTGGCAGTACCACTCGGACGAATAGGAGGATCACCCTTACAGATTAGAGCCGAGCGCAACGATGCTTAACTTCGGTGACTGATCGGTAACCGGTGTTTCCATCGTGGCAAGCCGTTGCCCACTTAATACCATATTTGTGTAAACTTATCATAGAGTATTATCAGAAACTAGTAAAGCCATTAATACACAATAGAGAAAATGAAATAATAATGGAATTAATATTCAAGTGCATGCCATTATCAAAAAGAGCATCATCAGATGTACGTAAAATAATAAATGTATAACAGAGAAATAATTACAATTTCAGTTTATATTTTATTAAAAAATAAATAATTACTGCTAAATATTAAAATTATATACATCAAAAGTGTACCATTATAACACATTTTTATTCCTGGGGGGAACCAATTTGATTTCCTGTGGCGTTGAAGTAGCAGCACATCACATGGAAAGGAACTGGATCTGCAGTGCAGCTTCGCCCAAAAGAGTGCATTTCAGTGAAAGTTAGCAGCTTTTCTTTGATTGCAATCGATATCGCTCTTTGCTCTGCGTCATGATAAAGTAATTTTAAGTCTCGGTGATTCACGCGGAGTGCGATACAATGAGGACGCAAAATAAAGGCGCGACGGTAAGGCGAATTGAAGGTGGTTCATGCGCAGCGGTTTCGCTTCATTAACGAGCACATTTCGAATGGATTGCGTGGTTCTCCACGGTGGGTGAGGCACGCGATCACTAATCATAGGGCCCCAGGTTCACGTTGGGATCTGGGTGGTGTGAGCGTGTTTTTTTGCTGGCCTTGTTTCAACTTGCTTCGTGAGTTTAATCGCATATCTATTACCCAATTTTTGAACCCCTTCCCGTCGTTCAATCTTTCCCAAATATTGCATACATGTTTAATTTTGATGACAAAATCTTGGTAAATTTTTTCTAATTTTCCACGTTGTCAGATTTAATTTTTATTGAATATTTTTGATTTAAGTGCATAGAGAAAAATTAGAAAATTTCGATTATTGTTAAATTAATAAAAGTGTGAAGACCAAAAAGTAGAAAATAAAAATTTATAAAAAAAACACTTTTTAAAAACTGGTCGTTTTTCAAAATTCACTAAAAAGTAAAACATAAAAATGCACTAAATGTAGAAAATAAATTTTAGATTGAAATTTACAAAGTTAAGAGACATTCTATTCCAAATTTATAAATATATTTAAGTTGAAAGTGAAAATGAATATTTGTTTACTTTATCTGTGCAATTTGTCGATGATTTTGAGGCAAGAACGTATAATCGTACGTCTAGTTGATCATCATGATTATTTTTTTCGACCCACTAAAAAAATTATTCACGATCACGTAGGATAAATAAAACTGAGTTGCGCGTACTTACAAAATCTTTATCAGGGCCTGTGTTTTAACAAGTAACAGTGAAGCGGCGAAGCCCAAAAAGCTGGCAGATTTCAATTTACGAAGATTTTTAAACGGGTTTATTATAAACAAAAATAGAATTCTTAGAAAAAGTAAACCTTGAAGAAGTTTCCCCATGGCCAGGGAGTAGTGATCAGGATTTTCGATGAAAATATTTAAAAGTGTAAAATATAAATCTCGTATCATTTCCAAATCTGCATGTATAGTGTGTTCCACCGCATAAACAGGTACACTTAAATGCGATATGGTCTAGATTTTTTCTGGAAACTACCACTTACTTAGAAAACCTACTTTTTCAAGTAGGTCTTGAAAAGTTATTTTTATTGTGTACATAGTACCATGCAGAGTACCTGTTTATTTCTTCGCCCCTCCGCCTTCCATACTTATTTGACGGTAAGATTATGACACAATCATTTTTGGGTCTTCCTCAACTTATTTTTCCCCACGGTAACTGTAACAGAGAACGACACGAAAATACAAGAAAACAAGTAATACCATTGAGTAATCATGCATACATATTACTCTGTGGTAATACGTGATAGTATTACTTGTTTTTTTGTATTTGCGTGTCGTTTTATGTCCAGTAATGCTTTACCCGTGACTTTCAGCTGCTGCAAGTCTCCAGTAGCCTTCTTGATGTGTCTTGCGGAGTCTCCAATGTTTATGCAATCATTGATCTTTTAGTAGTTTTATATACACTAGAGAAGGGTTTCCCAGCCAGGGCTGCGAGATAGCATTCCAGGGGGTGCGAGATAACATTATGACGATGATAGACGTCTCGTACATCGAAACGTCGGCAGATATGCAGAGCGTGAGCTGGCGGAGAACCCGAATATAATTAACTAACATCATACGCCGAGAAAGCATCAGATCATTCTTCATCACCTCGGCATTTTTGAATAAGGCTTCACGGAGCCAAACAAGAACAATGTTAAGCATTTATTTCACGTGTTTAGCGTATATAATATAGCAGGTTCGTGAATAATGGAATATTCTCTACTCCAAGTCGGTTTCAGACTGATTTGCGCAGGTGCGTACTGGATTGGAAAGCACCCAACACTCTCCCACCTTGCGAAAAAGCCACCATACCAGCCCCGCTATATAGTGAATCCCGCCCTCTTACTCCCAGTGCCAAGTAGAAGGTAATTCTCCATTCATTGCTGGCCTGCCTCGAGCAGCAGCAACCGGCTTCAAGCCCCGCATGTGTGAGTTTCAACCTTAGATTGAAGAAGACAGTAGTAAGGAGTCTTGACGCACAAGAGTGAAGCCTTTAATTTTTGCGGAAAAATGATCCACCTAACATGGATCTTATCGGGCGTAATCTTTCCATAAATTATATCATCTATATTATATACTAGTATAGGGTGCCCGTTGAAATTCAACGGGAAGAAGAAAAAATTATAACTGTGTTATAAGGCTAAAAGCTAAGTCATAAATGCTAGTGGCGTAAATATCTTTTGAAGATCTAATATTTGGTTGCCAAGGAAATATGATATTGTTGATTTCAGAGAAAATGTAAGATTTTTCAGCTAAAAACATGACTTTCACACGAATACGAAACGTAATAGAAAATCGATTGAAATAATTAGAAACTTCATTTATTCAGCCATCCGATAAAAAAAATCCAGCCCTAATCTTGAATGGAAGTACTTTTAAAAAGAAAAAAAAATAAACCCACTGCACCGAACCCAATGATTAGCATGGACCACCAGAGGGGACTTTGGAGGGCCTTAGGGCTTTTTAATATAGCCTATATTACCCACAGTTAAATTTTTTATCTACACGCCAAATTTCAGTTCTATCGGTCCAGTAGTATTTGCGTGATTGAGTAACAAACATACAAACTTTCACATTTATAATATTAGTAGGATAAAAATGTAGTGGTTTCTGAGTGTGTCTGTTACTCAATAGCACAAAAACCACCGAACCGAATGAGCTGAAATTATGCATGACCGTAGCTAACATATATCTGGTTCAAACATAGGCCTATTGCTGTTTTGAAATTAATACTATTTCCGAACTTTTTCGAGAAGGAGAAGGGTCTATTTTTACTATGTAGTTATTTATTTTTACGCGGATGATTGTTGTTGTTAGTAGAGGTGGTTTGAAGGTAAAACCTAGGATTTTTAAAAGTTCTTTTTTGGAAACATTTGATTTATTGAGATTTTTACTCACATAATTATTTTATTACTAATATTTTTAGTACACAACGAATATGCCTAAGAGTAGAAAGAGTTATCTTTCTCAAAGATCTGCTGAGGTAAGGGCAAAGTCCTCTTTGCAGAAAAATGAATCTCAAGAACAAAGAGAACAACGATTACTGTTGGACGCTGTGAGACACGACTTTCAGCGTGCTGCAGAAGCCCTGGAGGAGCTTCATGCTTCTTGCAGCTGCTTTATTTCAGATAGAAATCCGAATATGGTCTTTACTGGTACTGGAAATAATTCTCGCTAAAACTCACTTAGGGGAAAATATGCTCGAAGTTTATGGCGTTCCCATTTTTGGCGATGACCAAAATGTTAAAATGCATTGTACCGTGTATGTTCTTGCTAAAAATTACCAATGAGAATCAGATGGAAAATTGAATCAATCTCCAAATCCGTAGAAAAGTTAAAAAGAATCTTGTATTACAACCATGCCGATTATCGTAATTACCTGAGGACTCGCTACGCCCCCTCGCGGAACCGGAATACTCTTTAAGTTTGACTTTTTTAATAATATCTGAACAATTTCAGTTAAATAGCTTAATACAATGCATAACTAAGCGAAAAACGGGCAATTTCCGCATAGTATAAAAAAAACTAAGATGAGAAATGAGAAGTCAGGTTCTTTTCTGTAGGAATGCAGAAATAAAAGGGCTAAAATTCCCATTAGAAATGCATCGACGGCCACTACGCGGTTACTTTCGTGTGGCTCCTCAGCCACGCTTTATTTATTTAGTCTTTCATTTTATTTCTTCAGATGCACCGTGGAAGACGACCTTAACGACGCGTTGTTCGACGACGATCGACGGGACGGCGCGGCGGGATAAATTTTAGCAGACGATCACATTTAAATGGAACTTTTTGTTTTCGAGAAAACATATTTTATCCATTCTTAATCAGATTTTTCATGAAAGTATGCATAAAAAGTTTAAGAGATCGTATTAAGTAACGTAAATTTCTATTTTATTAAAAAAATAATTCATACCTATATAGTGTACCGAGCAAAATTCGGTCTCCCGGTACGGAATAAATAAAGAGTTCTTTGGAATTTTTTTCCCATTCAAAATTCCAGTTAGGAGAAATATTCCAAACATGTATAACCTACCTAAAAATAACTGCCCGCACGTTGAGGATTTCAAGGCATTACGTCTGTGAGCTGTTTTCACGACGCAATTAGTTAAGCACTGAACTCAGCACTGAAATCATTGGCGAAAACTCGGAACCTAATGCGAAACTTGTTGTCAAATTCGATGCCTCGGAGTCTGTGTTTACACGATGTCAATGGGTGCTTTCCATTCGCTCTAGTGCACTATTTATAATCGCTTCGCAACGAAACTGCGCACTTGCCTTCCATTCGTTACAGACCCTGCGCACTAGGCACCGAACTTCAAGACAGATCGGGAGCAGAGTTGATGTGCGCTAAACAACAAATGAACGTCGATAATCACATCCGCGATAGGTGTTTTTGTGTTGATTTTCCGTGAAGGCATCAAACATGGACATTGTAAATTTTTTAATTACTCTGTGAAAAAGTATTAAGTTTTTAAAGACTTATATTGAACGAATACGATAACTAACCACAAAGTGAAGACAGCTGGTCCGATGTCTCATGCTAGGTACCACGCCACTCTGCGGGGCTAGCGTACACTTGTGTCAATAGTTACTTCTAGCTAGTCATGCATTTGCGAAAGCAACATTTGCGCTTTAATGCCAGAACAAATGGTTACCAATTACATATTAAAATATTTTGCCGTGACTGTTGTTCACCCACAGAAAGCTACCTACCGGCAGGTTACTAAAAATTTCGCCAGCTCACATCGTTCTGTTCAACGTCGCTCTTGTGCGCTATAGTGTTCCGATCTGTACTGACTTCAACACCCGAAACGGATACCTCCCAATTTCAATTTACTGAGTTTTTGATTACTGCTTTATCCAAACTGTGCCTCATTGTGTGGCTTATGTAGATACTATACTTTTTTATAAAACATTCTAAACAAGCTCCAGTGGGCCACTTCCACTAGTCCACGAGCACAGTTTCTCGATTGCAGTCATACAATACCTTCGAAAGTTGTTTCGTTAAATTTAAGCTGCACGACCAGTATTCTATCGAATCACTGGACTCGCTTGCTTGCATGTAATTGGTCGTTGGATTCAAGAGTTGGATGGAAAGTATCGTGCTTATTTATGATTTCAGCGTTGATAACCGAATGCGATTCTTTCATTAGATATACGATAACACCCTTTTTACAGTAAGATTTTAAGCATACTGAGTTCAGTTTGATTTTCAGTACTGAAATAAGTTAGCATCAAGTAAGATGGCGGCTGTGTGAGTCAAAACAAATACTTAATTCTGCAATTTTGTTTACTTGGTTTAAAAAATCCTACTCAAACCGATGAAATGCGTTAGCTATTTAAAACCAAAATGAAGGTACAAAATGTGCAGATAATTCTGCGAATATATATTTTTAATTAACTTTTTTTTCCAGCCATAGGGGCCAGACTGCAGCGCCATTTATTTGTAAATTCCACATTTTGACGTCAGTTACGGCTGTCATTCAGTAATAATTAAAAGAAAATAGGATGGTAAGATTCCTCTATTTTACTTTTATACGATTTATTGGGAGTTTTTCCATCTTACGATTAGCTTTCCGCAAAAATGGTATTTATATAGTGCAGAATATTACTGTTTTACCCCGTGTTTTCCCATTCTCCCACTTTTAACTCTATGTAATCCCATGATCACTGCGCGATAAAAGTATCTTGAATAGGTATCATTTTTATTTTTTTATCAGATAGTGGCCACGTTTTTCTCTAAGTAGCCGGAATATGAATGAAATGTCATTCAAGCCATTTTAAGGTGGAATCAATTTGAGGAGCTGGCCAAGAATATGGTGGATGCGCGGAGCCATTATTACATTAAATAGCTCACGGAGCGACTAATTTAGGCTCTCACTAAACATTTTATGCCCACACCTTCAACTAAATGTGGAACTTTGTCTATAGTTAGACCAGGAATTGGGTGGTCTTGTGTTTTATAGCTCGCATAAGAGAGGTGTGGGAATAGATTGGTATAGCTGCGTGTTATAGAGGGCAGATCCGGTTTTAAGGTAGCTTGGGCGATAATCGTGGGTCATTGAGTGCTCATTTAAATAATTTTTGAAGTGAGTTGAAAAAAATTGTAAAACCACATTTCACATAGTGCAACTGTTTATGCGTTGGCACTTGCCATGGAGGCAGTAGTGGAAATGATACAAGAAATATATTTTAAAATTTCTCCCTTAATTAAAGCATGTTATTTTACCAGCTTCAAGCATGTTCTAAGATTTTTCGGCGCTGTATTTGAAATTTTCTGCGAAAATTATATTTTAATGTTTCTTTTGAAAATTGGACTCGGCGTGACTCCTTCATGTTTGTTTACAACAATTATAATAATAAGAAATATGATACTTCGCATTTAGAATAAAATCTGTGCGTATGCAATTGAATTGTTACGAAATATATGTCATGTGCCATTAGTCTACGAGTTAAAATACTAATGAATTGCCAAAAATAAACCAAATCGGTATGATGCAATTTTTTTCACTTTTGTCTATTTGTAGATATGAATAACGAGAAAACGCATACAAAATTTCGCGCAAGTCTGTGCATAAAAATAGCACCTTAAGAGCTAAAGATACGAAACGACTAATTTGACAGCTCTGTATATACACTGTGCCCATACTTTCAACTGAATGTAAGACGCTGTATGTAGCTAGGCAAGGATGTGGACAGTCAGGCGTTCGCATATGGGGTGGAGGGAATAGATTGGTTATTATAACGGACAGTTCCGGTTTTGAGTGTGGGTTGTGAGAGGGAGAATGAGACGAGGAGAAGAGAATTGCGTGGGCCACGAAGAACCGCCCTGCCTGAACCCCGCCGACTACATAGCTCCCCCTACCTTCCTTCCTTCCAACTTCCTACCCACGCAGTCTCGCCGGCCGCATATATGGAAAGACGAGGTCGTGTCTCTTGTGCTTGCGGGGGAAGATGACAGCGGGGCCCTGTTCGTAAAGTCTCTGCGCGCGTCATCAACCGTCTCTCCTCCCTCTTTGTCTCAATCGGTCTCAGTACTCTCCTCATCTTTCTCTGTCTCTCTCTACACCTACCTCATCTGCCCCCACCCCCCCAAGGCTTCCTTCATTCATGAATCAGGCATGTGCGATGTTGCGTCGCATCGATTTCGATTTTGCGATATTCACGATGTATCCAGTATCACATTTATGAAGGCTGGTTTTAAGAAGGTTCCACCGCGACTGTGTGAGTCAAAACAAATACTAAATTCCACATTTTTTATATTTTGTCCAAAAAATCCTGCTTTCGCTGATGAAATGCGTTACCTATAGAAAACCAGAAGTAAAGTAGAAAACATTCAGATTATTCCACGAATGTATTTTAAATTAGAACTTTTTTCCAGCCATAGGAGCAGACTGCAGCACCATTTCCTACGAATTACCGCATTTTGACTCAATTCCGGCGGTAATTCCCTAATAACTAAAATAATAAGGTGGTAAGATGCCTATATTTTATTTTTATTCAATTTCTCTGGATTATTTCCTTCATATAAATAGTTTTCCGTGAAAATGGCATTTATATTTTATGGAAAAATACTACTTTTTCTCGTGTTTCTCTCATTCCCCCATTTAACACAGTGTAAATTAAAGTTCAATCATAGAATAAAATAGCGTGGAAAGGTATTACTTTGTTGTTCATATCAGATAGAGGACTAGTTTTTTTTAAAGTGGTCAGAATATGAATAAAACGACATTTAAGTCATTTTACGGTGGAACCACCTTAAAGAGGGGTTTACACATGGAATTTGACTTTGAATGGAATTTTGACGGTAAAACTGTTCATAAAACCGCAATGTCCTGCCATCTATAAGACGCTTTGCGAACACGTGAAGTGATAAATGCACTCTCTTTTGGATGACTGTTAGGTTAAAAACTATATGTATTGTTTATTTACTTACTTTCTTATCACACTCAACGGTGCAAGGGCTCTAACGCATTTTTCTAACAAGAAGGATACTGCCTCAACGTTCCATGAACTTCCAGCCATAAATGTTAACGTTTTCCTTGTTTGGCGTCCCATGGATACGAGATTATTATCAACGCGATGAGCGGAACGTCTCATTGGATGTTGCATAAAACGGTTTTCTGGAAATAGAACCTGTCCTATTCCATAAAACGTTTTATAAAACAAGGTTTTATAAAACGGTTTTATCGTTAGCAAGCTCATTTTTATAAAATTAGTCGATTTATAAAACGTTTTACCGAAAATTTTACCGTGAGCAACAGGCATAAGGAATCAGTTCAGTTAACCTGATGAAGCTGGCAGGGGGACCAGCGAAATATTGTTTTTTACATTTTTAACATCGCGGAATGAATCCCGAAAAAAGAAAAAGTCAAAATAGAAGGTAGTCAGCTTACACATTCGAAGTACCACTAGCAAGTGAATTGCAAGGCTACTTTCATAGAAATAACGTCCATGTGTAAAGCCGCATATGGAGAATATGATATAATGTAATAAGTGTAATCATGCGATGTATCGCTTCTTTTTGTGGTGCCAACTTAAACCACATTTCATTTAAGTGCATCTGCTTATGCGTTTGAACTTTTGTTGGACAACAAAGGAACAAAATTGTGTATGCAGTAATGGAAATGACGCAAGAATTATATTTTTAAATTTTTTTCCGAAGTTTAAAGCATGTTTTGACAAGAGTTTTTGGCGCAGTATTTGAAATTTAGACCAATTAATGATGAAATTTTTTTTTTAAAAGAATATTGGACTCTGCGTTGCTCCTTGAGATTTTTTTAGCAATAATTTTGGAAATAAAAAATGTAAAATTTTGCGTTCAGAAGAAATTCTGTGCATATGAAATCGAATTTTTACGAAATATATGTAATGTGCCTGGCATATTGTAGGTTTTGGGTTTAAGTAGCATTGAATTGCCAAAAACACAAATCTGTATATCACTCTTATTTTCACTTTTATCCATAGATATTTCTAATGAGAACTCTTAGTTTCACGCAAATATGTACGTAAACGAAAATTGCTCCAACCACCATAATATCACGAAACGTTAATGATATTCAGGTCTATCGCCCAGCGCTATACCCTACCCTGCTGCGCCAACTGTCTTCTTGATATTGATATCCCTGGGGCGTCTTCCATTCATATGCGTATATCCCGGCTTTCCCTCTAATATTCCTCCCTCCGTCACATTGTGTGTTTATTTCAGTCGCCCTAGGACCAAAATGGCGACGGCGACGTCTTTCTTGTTTGTTTTCTTGAGGGTTTGATGCCGTGGAGAGAGAGAGTGAAATGCCCCCGCAGGGTATCAAAAGGGTTCCTGGCTGAGTGAGGCCGCCGCAGGGACTAGAGCCGGTGCAGACCCTCAGGCATAGAGTGTGGTCGACTTTCATTCGAGTTATCCTCAGACATCAACAAACACGGGAGAAATCCCGTTTCCCTCTTGTTCTCAACGTGGTGGAGGCACGTTGAGTAAAATTATCTTCGTTCCCTGTTAGATGCTTGATGAATGTATTTATTTTATTGATTTATTTATTTTTTGTGGCAACCCGCAGGTGCAGCAGATAACACTAGCATAGGTAAATCGCAGTCGGCACCGTGACTGTCATTTTTACTAAGGTAATCTACCGAATAGTGTAAGTTTATATGGAAGTGATCAAAAATCCTCTTGAGTTTTAACGTGTGCAGGGCCCTGTCTGCCTATAATTTTTCTTTCTTCATCCTATCGTGCGTACAACCCTTCCTTGTATGTCCTACCCAGTGGCGTAGCGAGGGGGGGGGGTCCGGGGGGTCCGGACCCCCCGAAATATTGAGACATATAAAAAAAAAAAATAATTAAGCATGGAGCAGGGGAAAGTCTACAAATAATAAATTATCATACCGTTGTTAAAAAAGGTTTGTCCTTTTGTTTAAATAATAAATTATCAAACGATACGTTTGGGCTCAGCCGCTCGGGTAGTGTAATGACGGTGTTTGTATAGCAGGCCGAGTTTCGACTGTGGAATGTTTACTGTCTAGTTCGCACTCGAGCCGCGCCCGCGGCCCAGCGCTAGTGGAAGCACAGATCCATTGTTCCATCCTGTCAGGCCAATCCAGTACTAGTAGGCCTACAGATTCTCACGTAAGCATCATTGGCCTAACCTCTGTAGATATTGGCATAGTTTCTGACCAGTTATTTCATTCCAAACCAGAGTTTTGTAAAACTACGGATTTGAAAGTAAAGTGCTGAATGATTTATGTTATTTTTCCAGTAACCGTCATTAACATAAAAAATTAAAGTTTCGGAGTACCTGGCTAAAAAGGTTCAATTGGCTGGCTTATTCTAAGGCTAAGGATGGAACTTATTGCAAGTTTTTTGTATTAATTGCCAATGAGTTCACTGGTAAAGGTCAACACCAAAAATTGGGAGCCTTAGTAACTATGCCTTATAGAAGGTGGAAAGACGCAATAGATAAGTTCACCTCTCACAGCAACTCTGAGTACCACAAATTTTCTTGTGTAGCAGCAGAAAACTTTATGAAGGTCGATTCTGGCCGAGGAGAAGACATCAAAATGATGTTGGATTCGCAGAAGAAGAAAGAAAAAGAACAAAACAGAGCATTATTTTGTTAATTATTCATTTAAGTAATGTTAAAATGTTATAAATATATTTTAACTGATGCTCTACACTGTTTTTTTTCTAGCCTTACTCATCTATTTGAAAGAGTTTGAAGCTCCGGACAAAATATAACACTATATTTATTTTTATTTGGATAAAACACAATTACTTTGCTTCATCATAAAAGAAAACAAAATATTGAAAAATCATGTATTTACAAAAGATTTCTTTTTAAAAATGAAGTTTTTTCGATTATGAAAAGTGTTAAAATTAGCTTAAAACCCTGTACTTAGTACCCTGTTTTTCAAATATTTTCCCCAGGTTTTGGACCCCCCCCGAACGAAATTCCTGGCTACGCTACTGGTCCTACCCTTCCTTATCTCGTTCATAAAACCTATTCTCTTTCTTCCCTTTCCCCGCTTACCCAACATCCTACCCCCTATCACTACCATAAGCGCCTTCTCGCCCTTAATTACCTGTTCTAACCACCTAATCTTCCTTCTGCAAATTTCGTCGAATAATTTCCTCTCTTCGCCCGCTACACCAAGAACTTCCTTGTTTTTTTTACTAAATGAAAACAATAATGGAATATCAACTACATTGTCTAGTACAAAATACGAAGCAAATACATGTTATTACATAATTTTGCACAAAGAAAGAAACGAATTATGTTTGGAATTAAGTTTATGGTCCAAAAAGGAGGTATCAGGCGTGACGTTGTGGAATTTCAACATAATGTAGAAATTTAAGATTTATTCAAGAATTAATATTTATCCGTGGAAAGTTGTAATTTACATTTCTACATTAAGATTATGGTGGTCCCTCCGTAAATTTAAATGTACTTTATTATGTGTGTACTATTTAACGATTTATTATTTAAAACATTATACATGATATGACATTGTGCTTAAATGGCAAGCATTAGGTTGTCTGAAGCGTACGGAAATACCCAGTTGGAGTCACCTCGTGTCGCCAAATTACCAAAAACATCTGGAGCCTCTCGCTTCATCAATTCAGGACGTACTCCAGGGGACGAGTAGCTGTTCTTAAAACATTCGTCTCCGATAGGTGATCGAGTGGAACAGCCCCTATCAAAACCAGTCTCTGAGAGACTAGCCGACTGCCATTGGAACACCTTTGACTACGGCATGCACCTGTCTTGCTTGGCGAAAGGATTTTTTGTGTACAGTGAACGCTCAGAAGTTGAACTCGGTGCGCTTCAGGACGTAATTTCGTACGTAGCAGTGTTTCACACTTTTAACAACAGCATGTGCAACTTTTTTTTTTGAAGTTATACTTCTTTGCGCCCGTTGGAGACTTTTGGGATGGGATGTTGGTCGAGAAACCGCGTCACGCTCTTTTCCGCGTCACGCTCTTTTTTGGGTGAGAAAAATCCACAATTGTACTCATTGATACGAATTCCTGGGTATTTCTAATCGAGCTAAAAGGATGAAATTTTCAGGGAAGGGTTCAAATTTGGTGTCGAGTCAGGAAAAAATCGAAAATCCCAATATTTTTCATTGGTTTCGAGTCCAGATAGGATTTTGTTTTTTAATGGGTTTAAATGGGAAAAACGAATAATTTACGTGTAGAGTAATTTTCATTCATTCATTAAAATATGAAATAATTTAGATACAAGTTTCATTCTTTGACTGAAATGAGGCCAAAAGATCAATGCATTTACTTCTTGCGACCGATGTTTCTCTATCGATCGATAAATTGAAATATTTGAAGTTTAAACGCAAAATTAATGCAAATTTCGATCTTTTTTCATTTTCGTTGCTAAGCAATTTTTTCATTGTTCTCGAGACTTCCAGTACCTTATACGCGTGCTATAAAGATTAAACTTAAAGGAATATAACATTCTCCGTGCGTATTTCAATCGCTTTTAACGATATTATGCCTTAGAAATATACTTTTTACAATGTTTTATAATTACATACATAAACTGTTTCGTAGCTTTGACACTCCTCCATTTGCTCATGCCTACGAAATCCGTTGGGATCGCTCCAGATTCCTCCATTTTGCTTCTGAAACACTCTTTACACCTTATTCCGGGTTTCCCTCTCTCTGTTTTTCCAGGAAACATTAATCCTTGCACCTACTTTCTGAAATGTACCTCGAAACTCCATTCTACAAGTCAAAACCATGTAAAATGATAATGTTCTATGATGCATTATTTCTTGGATTTTGAAATTATGAATTCAAGTACTACGCCATGTGTTTAATATGTAAATTATAATAATTGAGATCAGCAAAAATAAAATCAAATGTGAAAATCCATAGCATTTACTTAGCTCATATTGATTGAATTTCATACTGCCAAATAACTGTAATCATGTTTAATTACAAATATTTACTTCAAAATTGCTCAATGGCATGAAAATAAAAGGAAAAATATAGCAATTACTAAGAAGAACAAAGTACATATGTCATGGGACCATTCGTTTTATGCTATTATCTCATTATTATATTCTTAGGTCAAAAATTGACCCAGCTAAAATAATTTCCAAAAGAAGTAAGACCTTATTGCATTCGTTTTTAATGATTTACAATGTACTATCATACACTTTTCCCCTTTTGCTTGCAAACTGGAAGCACCCATTTACTCGTTTTGTACGTTCGAACTTTGAAAAGAAGTTTTGTTTAAAATAACAATATATCGAAGAGAAATATATTGAATAATAGAGAAAAAATGTCTTTTATTTCATTTATATATCCTGTCTGCCTGTGTGTGTGAGCGGGTGTGTGCGACCGGCCAAAGAAGTATAACTTCCACCGTCTGGTCCGACGCAGACCACGTTTTTTTTTTAATAAAAACACATTTTTTCTGCTTTTCGTTAAGAATAAATCTGGCATTTTCACACCAAAGTCGCAAGCTGGTGGGATGAAAAGTATCAGAATGCCAAGCACCCAAGCCGGTTAGATTTTACGCGCTGAGAACAGTGACAGTTTTCAAATAAAATTAATCAAAATAGTACTATGTAATGTGACATATGTTTTATGTGCTGGATTCCATTAAACGTAGAATTAAACAGGCTTTCAGGTGAAATTTACTGCATTGAATTCTGTGCCCTCATTTAGGAGGTAAAGCATCTCAAACTCATGTATCTCGACTTTTTTTTTGCATATAGTAGATTGACTTACGTGAGTGAAATTTCCCCATGTGAAAGAAAGTTAATTGAATACATCTTTCACTGCTCACCAAATCTTACCTATACTCCTTAACGAGCCCTAATTGTATGTATGCACCTATGTAAAATATTTATCTAAAATGGCTCCAACGGTTTTTATGAGACACCACATGTGGAGGGGGTTTTAGATCCGAGACATTCATTGGATGTGGTCTTGATTTTTGTAAAATTTCGTTGAGGGAACGTTTTTGAGCTCAGAAACGATTTCCGCTGGACTGTGTACCCCTTGGCGCATTACTTTAGGAGTAGACTAATGCCAACGCCGAGTTTCTCTCCACCCGTTCTTCATTCCAAAATATTCCTTGCCAACCTTTTTTGATGGGGGAGGGGTGGGGGCGGGGGAAACACGTACGAAATATTTGCGACGTTGCATTAAAGGAACTGGTATATATCAAGTGAATGGTAGGAAGGTTATCTAATGAAAAAGTGAGAGATAGATGCTACTTTGCGCTGGTTAGGCCACATCTCGAATCATTCACCATTTAAGTATTCTACCAGCTGATTGGTAGGTTCTTGGACAGTCCCCATTCTTCATCCCAATTTCATAGACATTGTCTCGCTTTCCCTCCTAAGTATGTTCCGCCATTAAATCCCTCTTAAATTCCTCTTATCTTCTACCTCCTCTTATTTCGCCCAGAATTCCTATCCTCTTCCTTCCTCTCCCACGCTTCCCCAGTGTTCTCCCCTCTATCACTCTCTTCAACATGCCCTCTCCTCTCAAAAACTCCTCCATCCATCTCTTCTGCCTTCTCCGAACCTCCGCCACAAGCTTCCTCTCCTCTCACGCCGCGAGAATTCGGGACCCTGCCCGGAAAGATTTGATTAACGAAGTAAATATAATACTGAGGAAAGCCGCACGCTTTGTTAAAAACTGCTACGAGCGTTCAGAAAGTGTTACACAGTTGATGGAAGTATTAGGTTTGAAACCGTTGGACACTCGGAGGCTACACGCTAGGCTTAGATTACATGATAAACTCCTATAAGGCGAGTTTCAGTACGAAACGGAGAATATTATTTCATCCCCCCCGCGCTACATCTCTAGAACTGATAGGAGTGACAAAATAAGAGAGATGGGTACATTGCCGAAATGGCAGGTACAAAAATTCCTTCTTTCCTTTCTCGATTAGTGGTTATAACAAAAACAGCGTGACACTAGCATAAGACATATCGTTAACTTACAATCCACCTCTATCCTCTCCCCCCTACTTTTCCCTATCCCTCCCCCTTTCCATTGCTGGTGTCCTGACACCCCCGTGCCACACGACCCTGCGGTGCAGCGGCTCGTAGGGTAGTACTTATAGTAGGTAGGGCCATGCTACGTCACGCTACCAGAAGGATTTCTTCTAGCGCTCGGAGTAAAAATGTGTTATACATTTTTCTATGGATGATATAAATGAATATAAATTGGATAATTAGAAAAGGTTCTTTCTGATGAATTAAGCCTTGCGTTCTCATAAGAACCTGTGTAATTTAATGCCCAATTCTCGTTCAGATATCTTATGAAACATGCGGCAAATAATTCTGAACAAAATCAGGTTGCTTTTTAAGACAATAAATGTAATGTTTCCCGCAAGTTTCATCGAATTATCTTAAGTTGAGTGAAACCACCTCCTTAAATACCGATCATCAAAATATATTTTTGTTATTCGTCTAGATTAATCAATATCAAGGCATTGCGTGCCGGCATCGGCACAGCGTCCTGCTAATGGCTTACCATCATTACGCTTTTTATGTATTGAATGATAGTAAAATGTTGATTACATACAAATTGGTTATTTTATTTAATTTATGAGATATTAATGTGTTACCAACGATCATATTCCGTATTATTTTGTCAATATAGAGGGGCAATAAGAGCCGGGAGATCGTACTTGAAACATCTACATCTACATCTACAAAATACCCTGCAAGCCACCTCAGGGGTGTGTGGCAGGGGGTGAGTAATCACCAACATGCATTACACTATACCCTAAAGTTAGTGTAACTACGACTAATTATGCATTAGCATAAATCGCTAATGCTTGTCATGAGGCGAAGCCTCACAAGCATGCAACACTGCACTACAGATGTCATCAAAATGGAGAGTGACCGTCAATATACATGCATTCTACAACTACACAGATGGACAGTGACTCAAGACCCATGTAGAAAACATGCTAGGCGTGCTGTTAGTATGTACTAGGTAACAGATAAGGATTCAAGTATTAGGAGTACTACTACTACTAAGAGCTACACTACCTAACGAAAAACCTAGATAAAAGTCTCATGGCAGCTATTATGATCCCTTATCGTTCGTGGGAAAAATGACATCTTAAATCTGTCCGTTCTGCAGTCTAGTTCCCTAATTTTACTCTCATGATCTGATCTACCGTAGTATGTCGATTTCGTAAAATATTATCAACGTCGTCAGAGAATAGACCGGTTTGGAACTTACATAATAGATTTAGAACAGTTGACGTTCATGCTAATGACCTCATGAGAGAAGAATCTGCTGGCCAATTTAATTCATAAAACTTCACTTAGATGATAGAGACGACAAAAACTGGTGCTGTTACCGGAAAAGCGGGAAAGTAACATTAAATAGGGGATATAAATACCAGCTACAAAAAAGTGACAGAGGAAACGCAAACTTTTCCATGTTATTTGGCATTATACCCAAGGCTTATAAAATATAATACCGGCTTTACGGAAAATCCATTTTTGCGGAATGATCCAGGTCCGAAACATGTCCGGAAAAACGGGATTTTAGTGTATGTAGATTGGGGCATGTTACGTCACTTTTCGGTTGCCTCCCCAAGTAACTAACCAACTAACCTAAATAGCATTGTCACAAAATGATAAATGAAGATCAAGGTCTTAATGATGGCAAAATTTTCCGAAACCTAGGTCGGTTTAATAAACTATTGTGGAAATTTACAAAGTATTTTTCTATTCTGTGGCAATGCTATTGATCGTTCATTTCCACAAGTTGTCGCCTGATACTTGTCAACTGACCTAAAGGATATTCGCACAACATTCATCGCTAGACTACTGTCTGAAAAGCGTTCAATTCCATGTGCCGCAGGGAAAGAGGGGCAGTCATCCACTGCTCCCCTCTTCCTCCTGCATTTCCCGTCTCCAAATATCGATTCGAATAACCTGAATTCTATCTAATGTAACGCCACGAAGTTTACTCGGTCGTCGCTCTGTTCCGGCGGCTGGTGTCGCATCGCCAGACCGCATTACGAAGAACTTATCATCGCCGTCAACATTATCATCAGCAGTCATCAATCTGAAGATTGGTTCGCTGCAGTTATCCGTTTCATTCAGCAAACATATTTGTTCCTTCATATCTCTGCAAGGTGTCAACCGATTGGGAAAAACGTGGATAATGGAGGGATTACCACTATTGGGGGAAAAAGTCGGGAAAATGGTGTGAATTTTGTATTATTTGGGAATATTTCCGTTTCGGTCTGCGTTTCAAAGTTATTTTCTAAAGTAAAAACAAAAAAATGCACCAACTCACGTACATCCATCGTAGGTTGACTTATCAACTCAATAGCGGTGAGTTTATTTTATTTGTGCGTGGGTCATGAAATAATTTCTAATAATTGAGTTTGCAATAGCGATTTTATTGAGTGATAAATTTATTATCATCGTCAGCAGTCATCAATCCGAGGATTGAAATGCTGCAGATCTCCTCTTCATTCTCACATTCAGCCAATTCTGTTCCTTCATGACTCTTCAGGGTGTCCACCATTCGGGAAAATACGGGAAAAGCGGGGAATATGCGGGGATTTCAGATTTCCGCTGCCGGGAAAAGAAGCGGTAAAAGTGTGGGAAGTTAGTGTTTTTTCGATAAAAGTTTTTCGTTATTGTATGTGTTTTAAATTTGTCTTGATTACAGAATATGTATCGCCTCATGTACATACTTCCTTAATCGTTGAATGGCGTAATTGCTCAAATGGTGTTGCGTATATCCATTTATGCGTGTATGATATATAAATTTCTAATGATTTGAGTTCGTAATCATTATTACTATATTGTGTGGGCAATTGATTAAGTACTCGTGTAATTACTTGATAATGAAAATTTTAATAGGTTTTCCGTGAAAAGCGAAATGTAGTGCCATAAAATGTGGGGTTTGAAAAACATGGTGATATTTAAGTCTCATTTATAAAAGTTAAAACAAATGCAAAAAATCATCTATCTAAAAAAAACTATCATAGTCATTAGACCCCAAAACATCAACTTATAAAATCTGAAGATTCTCGCTAAGTTGAGTGGAATTTGTACATAATGAAGAAAAAGCACTTGCATTGTGCAATTTTCCACAAAAAGAAAATTTACTTCCGACCCGGGTTTCAATGTTGTTACATCACCTTGATGATGTGCCAACATTTAAACCCCGGGTGGGAAGTAAATTTTATTTTCGTGGACATTTGCACGTGTTATTTCTTCATCATCACCAACTTTTTTATAGTCACGATAACTGCCGTAATTTAGCACAAATTACTTCCAGACTGATACATAAAATGTGAAGGTGGAAAATCTCAGTCAAGTTCGTTAATGGACAAAATCGGACCAAGGTGGTAGACATGGAGAAGGTTTTTTTGAAAAACTGAAAAGTCACTATAACTCCCTAATATGAAATATATTACATTTGTTTTATTTTATTATGCTTCCTAAGATTTAAAAAATCTTCGAAATCTTCCTACGCCTCTGGGGCGGGGCTTAACGGATTTTTATTTAGCGTACGTATTATTGTTTTTAATTTTAGCTCATTTATTTTCTTTTCAACGTAAATATTTTAGGAGACAAAGGGTGATGCAGCACATCCTAGCACCACTCATTTTCTCACCTTTGCTCCCTCGGCATTACGGCCCCATTCAATCACAGTAAAACTTTCGTCGTGGCGGAGCAGAATGCCCGATAACATTTCCATGCGTGCATAGCGGTCGCGCTGCGGTCTTGTATTCAAGGGACCGGATGGTACGCCTCTTTTCTCGCGTGCGTGCCTTGTTCGCTGGGATTAACCGGACGGCTTACGCCCTTTTGAGGCGTGAGCTGACCTAGAGGCATGTAGACGCGCTCGCTTTGATACTGCAGGAATCTCGCGAGACAGAACAATTGAAGGCTCAGCGGTAACGTCTGTCCTACGTTCCACATGAGTTAAGTCATTCACTTATACAATGAAAAATATTTTGCGGAGTGAATTTAAGAATAAGAATAAATTTAATTACTTCAAATTTGTAACAAAATGGGGAACATATAGATACTTAACGTAAATTAAGCATTTAGCAGCCCTAACCTTATAATGGTTGTTGGGATACCATAAGTTTAACCATTTTATGAACATAATGATTTTAAAAAACTTACATTGAAAAATCATGTACTCTAACAAAGATATGTGGCGAATTAAAGACTATTGCTTGCGTTATAATTGATACTTAAAGGTTCACTATTAACGTTGAGTGGAAAATTATCATAATTTCATCGTACATAGGTATGCATATACCTATAGATAAAATGAATTATCGTAAGAAAAGAATAATAGAATCCTATTATTTATCTACACTTTTTTATGACGTCGACCTAGGTTTCGACGGGTAGGTAACCGTAATTTTCAACCGTGAAAATAATGGCTTGTTTTAAAATTAATTTTCATGACTGTTTAATTATACAATTAGGTTACGAAGTGCACTGTTCTCTGCCCAAGGACAGTCATTTTGGCAAAGGCGATGGAAATTTCATGCAACATTAAAAATGGCTATCTGGACCAGAGAATGTGACGTATTTATTCAAAAATATCGTGCAAAAATGTTTTAACTTAAGGCCATTTTTTTCTTGTATTTAAAATGCCATTTATCCATTAAGTAATGAAAATTATGTGATAAAATATTGCATTGTTCTTCACTAGTGTTATTGAAAATGCAATGTTTGACGAAGATTTGATGATTTTAATAACTGTCATGGCGACATACTTTATTCGTGATGTACCAGTTGGCAACAATTTGAAATGAAGAGGGAACCCTGGGATAACTACCGTTCGAATCCCCAGAACACACGAGTTGGATCACTTGCTTGGCATTGTTCCCACCCGTCAGGATGCACGTGAGCCAGGCCAGGAAGTACAGCGCGTATTGTACCGAGCAGTCTTGAGGCCTTATCTAGATGACTAACGGAAGTCGGCGGTATGCGGTGGAACTGCGATCGTTTGCGTTATAGGAAGGAACGCGGGAAGGGAGGGAGTAGAGGCCACATAACCGGTCGCCTACATGGAGGGACCGGCCTCTAAACCCGGAGGAACCAGGTTTTTCATTTCATTCAATTGAGGACTGTGTTTCGACATCCATTCCGGGTGGTGTTTTGAGGCCACGGCGTCGGACGCGCAGCGCGCTTCTTCGTTCGGTCGTCGGAAGTTCCATGCGAGTGACCGGACCGAGGTGATGACTCATTTCTGCAGACGCATAGCCAGACGTCGCCGGTATTGCTCCACTCGTGCGTGCATGGGCGGGGCTGGTAGTCGCACGTTGAGAGTTAGTAGTCTTCGCAACTTTCAGTTGGGAAGCACCTGCAAGCTAAACAGGCTGTGTTTGATAAGGCGTTGACGTTAAAATTGACAAAATAATATAATCTTTTTGGCATATTTCAGTTCAAGTATGGCCGTTTTAGGTGTATTTTTTCATATTCTAATGAGCGAAATAAAATTGGCAGTAGCATCGTAGAATTTATTTACCTATGTTTGTTTTCATGATTAAGTGAAATACTCAGTACTTTTCTACAAAATTTCATTTGTACGATTCGTTTCGCCGATTTACGGTATCGTCAGGTACACAAATTTTGTACCTGACGTAAATCGGTGAAACGCTTCGTACAAATGAAATTTTGTAGTAAAGTACTAAGTATATCACTTAATCATGAGTACAAACGAGCGAAATAAAATTGATCTGCAAAGAAATATTTCGTTTCTCCCATTGAAAAACGGAATTCTGTCACTGCTGGAAATATGCAGACTTTCTCTTTTAGTTTTCTCATATTTTTTCCCGGCTCATTGGGTGCTTAGGAACATTCCCTGAAAATTTTAGCCCTCCCAACCCGATCAGAAATGCCCAGGAATTCGTATCAAAGAGATCTGACGTCATCTGATGTGTTTCCGGGTATTGTCGCGTGTCGTTAATGAGATGGTTTTACTCCTCATCTAGAGAATGTGTATACAAACCGGCGCTGTTGCGGACGTAGTATATAAGTTCCACTTCAATAATGTCATCACCAGATTTCATTTATACGAATATTGTTTTGCTGCAGGTATATCCACTTCATTATCCTTTCAGCTACCCGCTTTATTATGATGAATTCCATACTTTAAAACATCTTTTATAATTTGCATCATATATATCCATCCTTTGGTATTCCTCGGTAATTCTTTTCACCTACCATTATGGTTTACATGGTACTGTTGTGTATCATAATATATTCAATGAGGTAGTCTCTTCGAGTGCATTTTCTTATTATTTTTTGGAATAGTATTCTGAAATATTGTTTCATATTTAATAGAAGCGCAGTGTTTTGTGAAATCTCGTTTTCCCGTCGAGTCTTTGCTATTTTGACTGCATATGTATTACGTTAAAAGACATCACTAAGATATTGAATATCATCAGTTTTATCATGAAAAGTGGTCAAATTTTTACCAAACGTAACTAATATATATTTTTACTTTCAGGTAAGTGGATTTTCGAGACAATGGTGGCTGATGAGCATGGGCAGTTGAACTTGTAAGTCTGTGGTATTTTTCTTAACCTGTAGCTTCGATGGAATTTTTCATTTTTGGTTTAAATTTACTTGATAGTCACCCCTCCTTGCAATCTGTGAGTACCGGGAAATATCCTTGAAACGTATTTTTTTGGTGAAGTGAAATATTGATTTTATGCCCCAAAATACTTGACTTGGAGTAAGATATATCTTCACCCCCGGAGTTATCATTGAATTCGAATATACAATTGAAATTATTCGAAGAACCCTGGTATTTATGAAACACAATGGTAGGAAATAAATCTTTGCGTCTCATTGTCAGGTGAAGGACATCGGTGCTTTCTAAAATAAAAGCGCGTATTAGTAATTCAGCTTCTGAATAAATTCCTAACCTCATGAAGTCTTTGCGGAAGGACTGTGCGATATAGCGCCAATCGAATACTATGCATGATATGCCGGATTTTTGCATTACGATGATACTGTTTTACGTTATCTAACGGCATTCAATGGGATGCCATTTCATTATTGCTGTTAGAGGTGATATCGTCAAGGAAGTTTAATTGAAGAACTACCTGTACTCTTTTTTAAAGGCGCAGAACCTTGTCTTAACGCATCACCTCTTTCTTCAGCTTGGCATATGTCTTACCCCACTTAATCCCATCCATAAAGCCTATTCTGTTTCTTCTTCTCCCCCGCTTACCAGATATCCTCCCCTCTATCACCGCCTTCAGGATCCCCTCGTCCTTCATTACCTCTTCCAACCACCTACTCTGTCTCCTCCTCATCTCTTCCAGCAATGTTCTCTCCTCATCTACCATTCCGGGCACTTCGTCGTTTGTCTTTCTTTCCGTCCATCGCACTTTATCCATCTCCTCAACTCCCACCTCTCACACAATCGAAAGCGATGCGGTAATTCATATCATCATGCAGGATCATTTGATTAGCGATACATGGCTTCCTTTGCGATGAAAAAATCATAACGCAATGTCATAAATACTATGACTTTAATTTATCAGGTAATAATGTGGACTAGATCTGCGGACGACCAGGCGTTCGTTGGTAATTCGATCCTCGAATGGATTGCAAGATTTTGTAAACGCATTAGAATTTCGGTACGGGAATTGCGGAATGAAGACAAATCATAGGAAAACGAAAGTAATGGATTCCTCTTGGACAAGGAAATGGAGGCTGGTCATAAAAGTCAAGGTATTGGAGTATTTTAATTGCATGGATAGCATGCTAGAGGAAAATGGGCATAGTATCTAAGGCATCAGGAGGAGAATAGCGTTAGCTAAGGAAGCGTTTAGTAATAGAAGAGAGCTGAGTACGGGAACATTGGGTAGGATGTAAAGAAGAGGCTGGTGAAGAACTTGATATGGAGTTTAGCGTTGTAGCATTAAGGGTTATATGGGGTATAGACGTGGACTCAGATTTAAGCGGACGAGAATGGGCTGCAGGTGTTCGAGATATGGGTGTGGAGGAGGGTGAAGAAGATTCGGTGGACGGAAAGGAAGACAAATGAGGAACTACTTGGAAGGAAGGGAGACAAATGAGGAACTGCATGGTTGGTGAGGAATCTTGTGGATGAGATCTGGGGCAGGCAGGGTAGATGGCTGGAAGAGGTAACTAGTGGCGATGGTTTGCTGAAGGCCGTGATAGAGGAAGGATGTTGGTCAAGCGGGGAAGGGGAAGAAAGAGAAGAGGTTTAGTGGATGGGATGAAGAAGGGTAGGAAGTACGCGAAGATGAAGAAAGAAACACTAGAGATAGATAGGGCCCTGCTCGTGTAAAAATCTCTAGGATTTCCTCTGACTTTCAATGAAGCCTACCTTTAACCGGTTGATTACTTTTATGAATGAATCTGCCGTACTTAGTTAAATTTCGGAGATGAAAATAAAAAACTAAAGCTTTTGACAGCTTCACTGCTTGATCAGCCAAATATAACTGAGCGTCTGGCCAAATCTCTCCCATAACGTCGGCTGGAAATATCACGCAAGATATGAGGAGGCCATTTTATCTCTATAGATTCCCTGGAAAGGGTACGGTAGTAGAAAGAGGGGAGGAATTTGCTGTTCAAGAATTCCCTTCTGGCCATTCATTAATTTAGTAATCCGAATATTGGTAGCCACGGCGCTTAATGTGTTCCTGTTATCTCCGAAAGGTAACCCTCCATCCATTTCGCCTTTCTCCTTAATGTGTGCATTTTATGCTGATAGCTCACGATATTTGAAGGCTTAATCGTTTTTGTTATTGCCCCATGATCCTCGCAGATTCCCTCTATTTTATTTCCATCAATTTCCCTAACGTGAGGGATCCAAATCAGGATTAATTTAATGACTTACCAACACCTCATCCTGTGGAAAGAATTTAAGAATTGAAAATGCTCTGTCACCATATTTTCTCTTCCTGACATAGCTGCATTCTACTTACTCAAACCATGACGACGGACTCTTAGACCGCTTGTGAATCTTCATTTATTCCCTCTCCCTTTTTCTTGCAGTATTTTGTCCTTCAGTATCTTTCTAATTATTTTTAAGGAATGTTCCTCTGAATTGCCTAATTCTGAGGCAGTTGTTAATGTTTTATTTTCGAAATTGTTTCTGGATTACCTATCTGAGAGACTGACACCGCGGATTGGGTAGCTTTTTTTTAAATCTTAGGAAGCCATGAAATACAAGGCGGTAATTAGTAGCAGGAGAAGAGGAAGTATGTACGTAATTTACACTTTCTTTCTGGCGTCGTTTTTACTCTGGTCGAACCCGATATTTACAATTGGTGAGGCAAATCATACATAACAGTAGAATTATGTAAGATTTCAATTACTTATATTTTGAGACGGAAGTTGAAATCTAAGATGGTGGAAGATGTACTGTTCATAAGGCATATTAGTATGAAGTAAAAACTTAATATTTTGGAAAAGAAAAAACAATGTGTCAAATAACGGTCTCTGAGACCGAAGTCACGGTTGAAGTTATTTTTCCGTCACGGTTTTAGGGCTAATTAATATTTTGCATTCATATTGCTTTTCTCCCGTCTGCAGACGTAAAATAAATCCATCTCCAAGCTCCCATCTGAGCCGGTGACGGTGAGAATACTTTTCGACCGTGTAGTAAATCAATTCCCTCGTGCTACAGCCAGCTCAGCTTCGTTTCTCCGGTGCATTAAGCAAACTTATCGACCGGAGTCACTTTCACTCTCGCCGCCTGGCTGCTAAACATTTCTTTTTCGGAGGATTTTTCATTTTCACCGCCGCGGTCTGCCAGAAACCGGAGTCATATCTGTGAACGTTGCTTAAGTCCACGAGTGTTCTTTCAACCATGCTGAGCTCACCCATATGCTATCAGTCGCGGATAATCTCTCTTGGCGGTGTGCCTGGAAAGTTGTTCGCAGCCGTCTCAGTAGTAGAGTTACGGCGGGCGATTTGCAGATGTCATCTAGTCTCGTGTATATAGACGAGTATATTGAGCAAACAGTTTTTCAACTTTTGCAGTGTGCTCTCGTTATAAGGGAGGAAGCCTGGACGATAACAACTGTATTTCTGTTCTGTAACTCGTTGAGGTGGCTGAAGCGATTTTTGTCTATACGTACAGATTTGCGTGAACATTTACTTACTTGTTCTAATTAGTGAAATCTGTACGTAAAGTTGAACAAAACTGCATTTTACCGATTTGTTTTTTTTTGGAAACTCAATTCTGTTTTAACGCGTAGCCTTCTGGCACATAATTTCGTTATAATTTGATTACATATGTACAGATTTTCAAACGCAAATAACGCATTTCATTTTATTATAATGGTTGCCCATTCAGTGTCACGCCGAGTTAAAGATAACAAAAAAACATTGAATATAATTTTTGCCTACACTTTGAATGCTGCTCCAAAAAATATCAACAGTTCAAGTCATAATATGCTATAAGTAAGGCAAAAATGTTAAATATAATTCTTGTGTCGATTCAGTTACTGGATGAATGATGAGTTCTACCGCATGAATAAATTTACTTAAATGAAATATGGTTCTAGTATTTTTGGACTTACTTGAAAAATTACTAAAATGTGCACTCAATGATCCACGATTACCGCTCCAGCGACCCCCAAGGTCCCCACCAATCAGGGAAAAGCTGGGATTATCCGGGAATTTCCACTATGGGGGAAAATATGGGAGTGCGTATGGAGTGTACCTGTCTCATTGGGAATATTTTTGGCCATCTTCTGTGTTTCAAATTTGGTCTAAAAAATATATGTATCGCCTCACGTACATTTATCGTACGTTGGCGTAGCTGCTCAAGTGTCCAAATGTGTGGGTTTCACTTGGATTAATGCCTGAGACCCTCTGGTACGTCCATATTCCTGTGGTACACTGCAGGCCACATCAATGGCTAATAGGCAAGTGGTGTTCTTGGGGTAGGTAGGGTCTAAGTTCCTCACCCATCGCAGCAACTAAATTAATTACCCTAATTTGAGGTCTCATTGTAAGACTAGTCAAAACAGGACGGCAGGTAGTGGTGAGTCATCGCGCTTCTCAAAGCGCTTGTGTTGGCAGCAATTAGAAGGGTTTTCTGACTGACCCGCCACTGAATCCACTCTAATCAACCTTCCTCCCCAGTTTCGCAGCACTTTGAAAAATTTGTTCCAAGTAATCTCATGTCCCAAATCGTCCACTGCGTAACGACAGGGATTTTAGCTTGAGCTTTGCTCTGCAAGTCACCTCAAGGATGTGTGGCAGAGGGTGATTACACTCCAGACATGCACTGACCGTGAAAAACACATGGCCATAGTGTTATTAGCTATTTATTAGATATTATTTTTTGTTTAAAAAACTAATGAACGTGGAAAAGATCTACTGACTGTTACCTTTGACAGTAATGGCGGCATCTTTCTTTGCGATTTTGGTCCGCTCTCGTACACTGAAAAATTGCATTTTTATCTTCTCCGACCTACATTGTACCTTTCTAATTTAATTATTTTCATGCAAAAAATGTTTGCAATTTTTAAAAACTCGTGAGACTTTGAGGAGTATATCGTTCAGAAAATATAGAAAAATAAAAAAATAAGCCTAAAGAACATAAAAACAACGCTACCTATTTTTAACTACGGTTACCTACCGTACTATATTGAATCCTTCTTTCATTTGGAACAACCGCCGTACCACCTCGCCTGCGAAACATCAAACGTGATCTGCCTACGCGAGATGCTTCTCTCTAATCTTTCCTTAAAAAGTTTACTTATTTAATTGAGGTGCGAAATATATAGAACGAAAGAAACTTTCGAGACGAGGAAAGCTGCTCATTTTTTCCTCTTGGGCTATTTTTTTCCCCTCTATTTTTGAAAATGCGTCAAAGGTAATTGACGGAATATGCTTCAGTGCGTCACTGGCTCCGAAAAAAGCAGAAAACTGTTAAGTAAAACAAGGGTATGTTTAGTCTTAGAGCAGAAAAACGTCAAGAAGGTTTCACTCCACGTTGAATTTTCATTTTCAAGTGTTCTCTATCTCGTTATGCCAACGGATACTTTACTATTAGCCCTATTTCTCCACGAGTTAAAGTGACATAGGCTTATTATGCGGAGAATATGGGTGAAGATGGGAAAACAGTTAATAAAAACGAAAGCTTTGTATTTTCTGCTCTATAATTTATTACCAATTGCCATTATAATGCCAATTAAACATTGATAATGGAAATGAATAGCTGAAACTATGGCTGGTTGTAAATTATATAGTGTATTTTATATTAAGATATCGTTTTAATTAATTATTACTTGGTTCCACTGAGGCCTGAATCAGTATCTTACATTCATCTGGGAAAATATTGCATTTCTCCCGTGTACGAATTAAATTTTGGGGAAAAGTATTATGGGTTTTGGAATTGCATTACCCCGGGAATTCAATGATAGTGAAACAGGGGTACCAAACTATCGTCATTTTCCAGTTTTTAGCAAAAGACTGCATAATTAAAGTAAAAATGTATAAAGTCAGTTGAAATGGCTCCGAGGTCGACTTTTAGGGATAAGTGATCAATTATAAAATATATTTGTTGAGTAATCGGCGTTTCCTTAGTGATTTAGCTCCGTGCTTCAGTAGTCTGGAATACAGTGGACCCCCGCTTTACGATGTGATCACTTTACGATGGATTCACTTTACGATTTGCATGCTGGGAATTTCAAAGTGCGCTAATTTTGCGCTCGCCCCTTAAAATTTCTCATTTTGACGACTTTTTTGCGCCCATAATTTGTTATTCGTCTAATATTCTAAGCCTTATTTGCTAACGGACTGCTTCTTTACGTAGCAACACTTACATATTTTATGATACCGATCCGTCGTCCGGTAATATACTGATTCACTTTACGATGGAATTCACATTACGATCGGTCCTATGGAACGGATTACCATTGTAAAGCGGGGGTCTACTGTAGTCATTATTGATAGCAGTCCTTTCCAGAATTTCGGCCTTGATGAAAATGTTAATTTCTTATTTTTTTAACTAACGCAGTTGCAAGGGTCACTTAAGGTAGACATAATGACTTAAATGTCATTTGGTCAGCATTCTTGCTAATTATAGAAATGTGTATTTTGTTTGATATGAAGAACAACATTTTACCTTTCCAAGCTACCTTTTTTTGCATATTGAACTTGGAATTACATGGTGCCAGATGCGAGAATAGATGGAATATTAGACAAAATAGTTTTTATCTACCTAATAAAAATGCCATTTTAGAGAAAAACTGTTACTTAGAAGCAAAATCTTCCATGATATTGAATTTCAATAAAAGTAGGTACATGACCGTTATATGTTTTAGCTATTTGCACATTCTGCTATAATTGAAGACAAATTGCGTTGACTAAATGAAAAGCGTGCTGTAGCTGATTCAATGGGTGGAAACAGTGTCTATTAAAGAAATATGTACTCGTCGTTAAATCTGCTTATTCTGTGCTTTAATATGGTTTTATAATAGCTAAATGTAACAATCGTTGAAACATGGGCACATATTATAGCATTTTATATCTAACAATTTTAATTTTCACAAAAAAACTGTTTGTAAGAATCGAATTTTCCCCGGGAATAGAATGGAAATGAATTTAAGGCAGAAATCTGTCTTGTTTTAATGAGTTCTTAGAAAAGAAGTACAGAAATTTTAGTCAAAATGCGTTAGTTCAGTAGAAAGTGAAGGCGTTGCAGTCGGCTCCTATGGTCGGAAAAGTGTACGTTGAAAATATATTCGTCGAATAATCTTTTTATTTTGTGTATTTTTTGTTTTATAATAAATAAGGCATGACATCAGTGAATGCGATATATTTTTAACGAGTATAAACCAAAAGGTGGAAGTCAGTATTTGTTTTGACTGCCACAGTCGCCAGAGTACTCCCTTAAATTCGTAGCATTTACTACTTCACGAAGTGCGCTCTTAAGCATAGAGTCGCCACTTGAGGATTTGAACTCGTCGCTGAAGGGAGCTCATGTCTTGGGGTACGTATGGAAATTTTTTCATACTTCTATATGCAGACTCATGACTCTTGTGCTGACATAGGATATATTTTTAGGCATCAAAGCTGTCCTGCATTCACAAAATGCCTACGAGGTCACTACTAGGGCTGGAGGAGAACACTTTAAAAATTCCACCCTCCCTCACTCAGTATCGCATTATTCGCCTCGTGCCAGTTTCAATATCGTCTCTTAGTAACGAATATCGAATGTGTATATTCTTAGAATCCGTTAGGACTGTCGTGTCGTAAATTCACGGCGGCGGGGTAAAACCCTGGCCTTCTAACCCTGAGGTCGTGGTTTCGAGTTCCGCTTGGTTGAGCTTTTCAAAAGCATTGATTTTGAGTTAGTATATCGGTGGATGTTATCATATGGTCAGATGGTGGATGTTATCAGATGATGGTGGTATTAGTCATACAATCCTAAGTTTGTTTGATTTCAGACCTCCATTCTATTCTTTTCCTTGTTATCTCTTAAAATGCCCTTGTTGTTCTTCTGTGGCATGTCTCGTTTTTAAGTGGCGTGAATGTCTGCCCTCCGGTCTTCCTCGACGGGCACTCCCTTCAATTTTCCCCTATTTTATGTTTATTGTGAATTATTATTATTATTACGTATGTTGTTACTGTTGTAACAGGCCCCTCCGAGTCCCCGGCAAGCATCAGTTTTCATTGCCGTCATAATGGCCGGAGACTCGGTAGGGGTGGGACAGTTTTCGTAGCCACGTCCGGCGCCCATCGGATTGGTGGCTACTCTGCGTTGGGGTCATGCGTACGCAGCAGACGAAGTGACCCCAGGATGGTGGCCTTCTGCATGCGAGCTGCAAGTGATTCCGTCTTTGCCACGCAGGACGGAATACACTTGATGCTACCTAGCAGCGAGCCCTTAACTCCACCAAACACACCTATGATGAGGACTTCTAGTTTCACAGAGTTCCCGGGGTACACTTGCCGAAGATCAAAATGCAGGTCTTGATCTTTAGTCCGTTTTTTCACCTCCTTCGCATCCATGACGTTTCAGCTGGAGCTGAAATATCAATAGGCTAATTGTTGTTAGTAATTATTCTTCCATGCATCAAGAATTTTCATTTTCTATTTACATTTTAATGAAGTTTGAATAGCATGTGAGGCATTTGTGCTGTGTTAAGGCTAACTTCAACCAGTAGTTAGCTGTAGAATGAACAAATTACACCAATGATTTGTAATTAAACCAAATGAGTTGTTATCCATCGAAATTCAACAAAATTCCACCAATTTCTATTGTGGAGCATACTATTAATACAGTTGTATAAAGTTGGCAGCTTTAAATGTGATTTTGTAAAATATTTTATGAAAAGTATTACCGTGTGCACTGTGCATCAGGCATAATGATGTGAGGCTTATCTCCTTAAGGCCAAGTTTAAAGGTTAAAATTGTATGCCTGCTGCCCGTACGTTGGACAACGATGTTATAGCAGATTTATTCTCGCTTCGGCGCTCTCGATGAAAGTTATAATAATCGATATTCTTCCGACACAGCTCCTTCCCCGTTTGGTAAAATACTTTCGCCTACCTTCTCCGTTCTCGTTCGCGACACCTCATCGACGTAAGCATTCCATCCTTTCTTTTTACCCCCTCAGTGTTTTACGTGGAGGAGTCGCAGGGGTTGATACGGTATCACAGTATTTGCATCTTCAGAATTTACCCCTCTTCACATGCTTTAAGGTGGTTGGAGTGATGTTTGTCTATGTACAGATTTGAGTGAACCTTTGCATACGTGTTCGTATCAGTTATACGTATAGATTAAAGTGAAGACAAATACCATTTTATCGTTTTGGATTTTTGATAATTCAATGCCATTTTACACGTAGCCTTATGGTACTTGAGATACCGATCTTTTGCAATAATTCTGTGACTTATGTAGAGGTTATCTAAAAAAAACGCTAAATAATACATTTATTAATAATTATAATGGTTGCTGACGAATATCTAGATGCTTTTCCGAGTCAAAGATTTGAAAAAAACATATTTAAATAAATTTTCGCCGGAAATTCCGAATACCGCGCCGAAAACTGTTACTAGTAGATCAAGTCATAACTTCCTTTAATCATGGCAAAAATTCAATTCTTGCAACATTTCCGTTACTGCAAGTATGCTGAGCTCAATCGCATAAGCATATGCACTTAAATAAAATTTGGTCTTATAGTTGTTCAGGACTTAATTGAAAAATTATTAAAATGCTCACTCATGACTACCGCACCAGCTACCTTAAGAAAGTTCTTCCAGGACTGTATGAGTCAAAAGAAATACCGATTTCCACATTTTCGCTTGTACTGTTAAAAAATATATATTATTTTAGCTGATGGCAGCCCTTAGTTATTAGGAAATAAAATTGAGATACAAAATATGGAAAATATTCGAAGAGTATAATTTTAATGAATACTTTTTTCTGACCAAATGAGCGGACTGCAGCACCATTTCAGTTGAACTAACGCGTTTTGAATTCCGATCCTGTAGTTACTTGTAAATAACTCAAAGACTGAATAGGTACCTACCTATGGTATCTGTGTTTCATTACTATTCAATTTCCTGCCTCTTACTAACAGTTTCTCGCGGAAATGGCATTTATATTTGATATTAAATGTAATTTTCGTCTTTGTTTCACCCATTTTTGCATTTTTAAAACCATGTAATTCCAACTTCAATTTGAGAATAAAATATCGTGGAAAGATAAGGTTTTTTTTATATATATCAAACAGAAGACTTCTATTACTAGCCAGAAATGAATTATATGACATTTTTGTCACTTTAAGCTGGAACCACCTTAAATATGAGTAGGTCTCAGGTGCGGCTTGCGTCAAAGAAGTCTTGCAAATCCGTTAGGCTTAAAAATAAAAGTTATGAAGATTTTTCGGAAATTTTCTCGACAAATTTATTGCTAGAACGTGGAAGAATTCGTGACAGATTTATTAGGGCGCCGTAGGATGATATTTAGAGATGTAAGGTGAGTGAGGAGAATGATATAAAGAGTGACTTGGTTTGGAGAGGATAACTAATGAATTATGGGATATGATTTGGGATAGTATGAGGTTTCTTTAAGAGCTGTAGGTCATCATACGATGAGGATTTCGAGTTTTCCGCTGTGTTGACACTTTTTCATTTCACTCAAAAATGTCATCAGTACTCTTAAAAAAATATGCTGGATTCTTCGTGCGAGATTTTAAGGGATGCAAATAGTGTATAATTTGACGTGCTTGTATAGATATAATTTTAGGCTATCTGGAAAACAAAAACAATGTTTTTTGGAAAATTTCATTGACTGTTTTCATTTCTGCATTAACGTTCTTGCTCTCTCAACTCATCCGACACTCAACCCAATGGTTTATTTTATACATTGAATAGATTAATTTAAACACAGGTTGCTGCCTGTTTACAATTGTTACAATAATAAAAGGATGAAGAAACTATAATTATTGTTAACTTCTCAACAAAAGTCTATGAACTCAATGAACAAAGATTAATGCACACAAACGAAAAAAATCAATGGCTATAACAAGGTTACTGAAGATTTTTAGCACCTTTAAAAAAAATCTAGACGGCTATATTAATTGTCACAATCGGAGTCCTGAGCCTAATTCTGTCTCATCGGGAGGCTCTCAAGTGCAAAATTAGAGTTAACCATTTTACACATTCTTTCTTATATCGTGTAGATTCATGGGTGATCCTATATTTTGTGACACTTCTTAGAATTGACATTAGTGGAAATAGTACAGGACTTTTCATATGAACGATTAATTATGTACACGCAGTGTTTTTGCGATAAGAATTTTTTCACTTTCTCATTTACCTCACACATAATACTAAAATTCAGTGAATCATTTGACAGTTATTCTCCATTTTTAAAAATATTAGGAATCACGCTATTTAAAGTATTACTTCCACAGTATTATATCGACCGTAAAAATATTCATCTTCGTTTTCTGCTTTAACTAATGGAATTTTAGCCTAAAAATGGGGATGATTCATAAATCGCTATTCAAGTACTGGCTGATTGCCTTCTTTTGCCAGAATCTTAGACCCGACCATGGAGTCTATAAAATAGACTACATAGACTTATATAAACTCCATGGACCCTCCCATTGGATACTCCCCTTTGTAACCTTTTCCAAATTCTTGAAGGTAGGCAGATTTTTTCGAGACATCTGAAAAGTAACTATTGTTCCTCCTGAAGCACTTCTCATAAAAAAGACAGCCTTTTTATCCGTGCACCGCTGTCATCTTCAAATCCTCATCATGTCTACCATCCTTTGTGTCCACAAAAACGTCTCTTCTCTTCAATCTCTTATTTCCGCTTATTAACTGACATTCTCGTTCTCTCTTTTCTAAACAAAAGAACGTCCTGTCACGTCGCAATGTTTATCTCATCCATCCATTCATATTTTTTTTCTACGATTTCCTTCCGCTAGCACATGAGGAAGTGGAAGTTTGAGTCGCAAGTACGAATCTAGGTAAAGCAAATATATTTTTTTCTTTTTGGATTGGGTAACTAACATTCATCATGACATGTTACTCATTAGTCGTGTATCCATCTAAAAAGGAGCAGGGTTTTCATAGGATTTCTATATGGGTCATTCCACCTCAATTCAACAAACGTTTGTCCCTTAGGGTCTCGGATTTTGATAAAAATTGGTGTATGGGTACAATATCAACTCAAACTCAATACCCTCACACCGTTTAGTGAAAAAAAATTTTTTGAGTGAATTATGCATATTTTAATTTTTTCGCATTTTTAGCAAAAATCCGAGCCTTAAATCATATTATCACTTATATCTCCGCTTTTAATTGTCATACAGCAATAATTAATAGCTCTTATTAAAGCTAAATCTTTATTGAATACAAATATATCAATAAACAATTACTTTCATCTATACCCTATTGTTGTAAATTACTAATGTTTAAAACATCGTTAGAAAAAACTTCGCGCAGAGAAAGTGGAGCTCAATGGTCTCTGCAAGCATCCATTTAACAGAACAAATAACAATTTTTGTTTACATTCATAGTTTATAATATATTTTTATCTCATATAGCCACGACCTTGAGCAATTTGGGAAATTTTTAGGCTTGCATCGCGTGTCTGCTGCATGTCATGCAAATGGGGGAGCCGACGGGACGCGCGAGAGAAAATTGTAAATGTTTAAATATTTATAAAAAACGCATTTATGAATTTACACTAAATTTTATTTTTTCAGTAGTCATCTGGATATGTTTAAATTATGGAAAAAAAGTTTCGGCCGATTCTGAGATGGAGTATTTGAGAAAAAATTATCAACATTTTTTTAAACACGGGCCGCGCGAGAAAAAATTGTAAAAGTTTAAATATTTATAAAAAGTGCATTTATGAATTGCCACTAAATTTTATTTTTGGAATAGTTAGCTAGATATGTTTAGATTAAGGAAAAAAAGTTTCGGCCGATTCTGAAATGGAGTATTTGAGAAAAGTTTATTAACAACTTTTTAAACACGGGCCGCGCGAGAAAAAATTGTAAATGTTTAAATATTTGTAAAAAACGCATTTATGAATTGCCACTAAATTTTATTTATGGAATAGTTAGCTGGATATGTTTAGATTACGGAAAAAAAGTTTCGGCCGATTCTGAGATGGATTATTTGAGAAAAGTTTATTAACAATTTTTTAAACATTAGTAATTTACAACAATAGGGTATGGATGAAAATAATTTTTTATTGATATATTTGCATTCAATAAAGATTTAGCTTTAATAAGAGCTATTAATTATTGTTGTATGACAATTAAAAGCGGAGATATAAGTGATAATATGATTTAAGGCTCGGATTTTTGCTAAAAATGCGAAAAAATTTAAATATGCATAATTCACTCAAAATTTTTTTTTTCACAAAACGGTTTGAGGATATTCAGTTTGAGTTAACATTGTACCCATACACCAATTTCTATCAAAATCTGAGACCCTAAGGGACAAACGTTTGTTGAATTGAGGTGGAATGACCCATATATAATATCAGCTCAAGGAAAAATCGCGTGGGAGTAGACTCATAGCTCCAAAAAAAACCACTAGAACAAAATACTATTACCTTTATTTTCCACGATATCAAGATATAGCGAAGTTGATGCCGGCGATAGGAAATTGTAGGATAGCTCTGTGTTATGTGCTGATATAAAGAACCGTAAAAACCAACGGAAGTGGGAGATAAATTACGTTACCTAGACTGAAATCGTACATTAGGACGTCGGGAAGAAAACAAGTGACAAACAAATAGCATTTCAGTTATCGTACTATTGGCCGCCTACCAGCCAACTAAAATCATACGATACGCTTATATAATAAGTTTAAATCCAGGGCCCAATGATTGACACTTAGAGCATCCACTTCAGGCAAGTTATACGTCTTCGCCCAAACGTATTCATCTTCCATTTCTCAAATAGTCAAATTTCAAGATGATTTGGAAATCGTATGATACTGGCTCCTGAAGTATGTATTTAAAGTAACTCACGCAGAATTGCACCGAAATCCAAGAAACGAGCAAGAGAAGTGCAGTAGTGACGTCAGGCCTGAATTTTAATTTGTCTATGGTATAGTAAGTTCGGTCAATGAAAAACTGAAAGCATTTTCATGCACGTTTTTTTTTTAGCAATGTGTGAGATTCATATAGAAAAATAGCTGCAGCAAAAGTTGGTAAGTTCCTCATTTACTGTTTGTTTGCGCTCCAAGAGGACGCTTATTTTTTTCTCTCAAGCTCTGTACACACGACGGCATTTCTGGAGCCAGAGCTGGCGCTGGAAGTGGCTAGCGTTAAATTTATCCGCGTGGATAACCAATTCGCATGACATCTGCTGGCTGCCTTGTTCTGGTGATTAGGACACGTTCAATTTTCATAACGATCTGGCAGTAAAGTGGTTTTTCGCCTTCATTTTTTGTGAATAGAGGATTAAAATTGTATGAAGAGTAAGGTTTGGATATGGAAGTGATATTGATCCAACCCATTTGTGAGTTAAAACGACTTTTTTCAAGTGTGGTTTTATTTGTTCTTTGGAGTAATTATGCATGAATAAATGATCAACGAGTATTTTCCCCGTTACAAAATATTTAAATAACAATGATGATGATCGATTTATTCTAGTTGATTAAATAACGCAAGTTTTACTAATATCACTAATAAGAACCTCTTCTTTTTTTGACCACGAATAATGTAATTAAGGTATTATTTTTTGAGTATCTACAATATAAAAAGCTACGGGTACGTACGTATGGTTTAGTTGATATACGTACCGATACAGACGTGCGCCAATAGATGGCAAGCGAGATCCCATATATGTTCTCCACTGGCGTAAGGCGCGGGCGTATACATTTTTCAAAATACATACAAGGGAAACTACTACAGCTGTAAGTAATAGCTCCGCCTGCTACACCAAAAATGCTATGTACAAAGAAATCTCTGACATTTAGATATTATATATTGTTTACCATAGTTACATGTATTGTTTTCATTAAAATTAAAAACCATATATTAATTTCTCTTTGATTATTTAATTTATTCATTACTTAGTGACTATTTCGCCAATATTTTAGCCTGTTTCAGCTGGTGGTTAATACAACTAGTTGGTCAATATTTGAGAAAACAACTCGAGCAGACATAGCACACATATAAGATCTTCTGTTATTGTGCTAAATTGTATGTTGATTGATACTGCTTTGTAAATTTAAGGCAATTATTTCATGCACACTCAGTATAAGTCAAAGCCATCAGGAAGTGAAATGTATTTGACCTACCGTTGTCAATATCTGCTTGTTGAGTTTTTTCTTAAATATTGACCAATACACCATAATAATACCATGATTTCATTATCGCTAATGATCGCCAATACAGTCTTAACGTCATCCATTTCATACGCAATGCAGTCGCTCGTGCTTGATCGTCTCAGTGAGTTGGATCACCGCCTGTGGTTTCGTGTGTACACGGCGGTGCAATGTTCCTCGCCATCAGTTGCCCAGTGCAGTTGGTACACACACTCACAGGATGTTGATAGGAAAGGAGCCGGCATTAGAGTTGTATACATATGCATAATGTACACGTGCATCCCTCTATATATTCTATCCATTCGGACCCACACGGACGGCCGTTTACATTTCGAAGTGCCTCTTCCTACCCCCTCCCCTCGTACGATTTTGTTTTTCCGGCTCTTGCGTCTTCTCCTGTGGTACGTTTATGGATTCTCGGGCACAAGGGTGGATTTATGACTCCTCAGGGACAACAGGGGAAGGGATAGGAGTGGCGTGAAGAGAAAGGGGGGTTGGAGATACCCTTGGGGGGTTAAAGGGGAAAGTTTCAGGGTGGTAGCTTGAGGATGAGACACGCGTGTTGACATCAACCGGCGCTGAGACGCCTTGGGCCTCTATATTTTGGAATGTTGGAGGTGGAACGTGTATTTAAAAAAATTGTAACCTAAAAAACCTCTTCTCTTACCGATTGCATTGGTTCGTAAGAATATGTACTTCTGTGAGAGGCGTTCGTAAGTTAGAGGTTAAACCAGCCCATTGATTGAATGAGAAGCAGTAACTTTGTAATTCCACATGTATGATGACGTGCTACGTCGAAACCTGGGTCGTTTACAATAAATACATGTGGAATTACAAAGTTACTGCTTCTCAATACACAAAACTCATTTAACGCTTTTATAGTAGATATTATAGTACACACAATAGAATTAAAATTTTGAGACAATTTTTTAACTACTCATCTAACTTCAATAATGATTTCATGAAAAAAAATTTGGGTAGTCGCGATTTCCTTTCAGATTTTTATGCACCATTTTAATTCACGAGACAGATTGTACGTATCAATATGCTTAAATGATCTGGGGCTGGGGCTTTCCCGGCCTATGCTGTCATTGAAGTATATTTGGGATATCCACCGGGTCAAACCCTGCATTATTGCTGACTGCTGAAAACATCTGCCGTTGCTGAGCACAGAAAAAACCGTTGGTGGACCACGCCATCCAATCGGACAGGGCGAAGATTCTTCACCGCGGGAACAACCACTGGGAAAGACTGACGAAGGAAGCCATTTAAATTCGGTTAGAGGAGAAGAATTTCCATCGTGACTCGGCTATCAACAACTAATTGTTTACGGCTATTGGAAACCCCCTTTAATTTTTCTATTTGCCTAGCCGTAAGGGCTCACCCCATTATTGTAACCACATCTCACATTGCTCCCAATCTCCTTTGCTCTGCTGCTGTTACTGTTCAGGCTTCCCTGCCATACAAGAGCATGCTCCAAATATATGTTTTAATAAAGTGCTTACTAACCTCCAGGCTTGTGGTACTAGCTGCCGAAGTAAATAGTCACTTTTTCCGTGCATTCTCTTAGCTATTTTACTATCTAAAATGTGCTCATAAGCTTTTGATCAGTTGTTTGTTTGAACCTGCCGCGGGATCAACATTGTACTGCGAGTGGTTTACCATTTTTGTGTGGGTTTTTTTCGTGACAGCCTTGTTCGGTTCGAAGAATTTCACAGAATTAATTCGCGAGCATGTTAATCAGCACAGGCTGGGTCAATTTTAATTTGACGCATTTTTACACAAGCAACGTGACAATAAGATCGCGTTTTTCTATCAACAGCGCGAAAAAACGATAAACGTTATTTTTAAGGAGTGAGAATTTTCTGCTGACCGCATACGACAGATTGATTCCGGATTTTTTCTGCATATGACACCATGAATACCACTACAGTGGTCTCTCGGTAATCCGGCAGATATCGGACCAGAGCACTGCCGGATTACCGAAAACGCCGAATTACTGGAAATCACTAATAATGATGCTATTATACGGCAGAAGCTATGTTTTATTGTATACATACATGTATATGATATATTGTATTGTACACTGTATTAGTACATACACGTTATTGAAGTGTTAACGTAAAGTAAAAATGAACTAACTAAAGTTGGAGTTGGACTAAATACACCTGCGAAGTAGACTACTCGAAATTACCGAGCTACCCACTTGGTAGCTGCCTGTATAAAAACGCCAGATTACTGGCAGGGCCGGATAAGTTAAGTGCCGGATTATAGAGGGAGTACTGCATATCGATGTATCGGATACCGATATATTTAAAATTTAGGTACCCATTTTTCAATGGATACGTTTTTTTTTTTAATATTCCGGTATTGCTTTCGGAGAAACTTTGAAAAAGTCAGAGAGAAACGGTTGCGGGTATATTCTGAATTAGACCGTCACAACCATTGCTATCCGTGAATAAAATAACAAAACAGGTTCCGTTATCTTGCTACCAAACTTTTGCGGGTGTATTCTGAACGAGGCTGCCACATCAACCGATTTCCGTAAATAAAATAATTGAGCAGGTTCCGTTGTTTTGTTATCATGTCAAAATACACAAAAATGGTAAAATGACCAACGAAATATCAAAAATATATATTTAAAAATATATCTTCGGACACACCGGACATGAAAACATATCGATTTATGTCCATCGATATATCGGATAAATATACCGTAGTACGTTCCGGAATATCGATAACTTTACCTCCCATTCTTACTCTTGTCTTCTTTGCCCCCAGCCAGCTCGGCCGCACCCCTGTTACCTCCCACGTTGCTGAACGCCCACGGAGTTGCCGAGAAACCGGAGAGGCTGAAGCTCGGTTTATGTAAATCAAGTACCGCCGATTTAACTACGGAGCTCTATGACATTTTAAATTAAAAAAGTAACTGCGTTCTTGCTTGAAAATATAACCGCGTACGCGGGTCGCCATCTGCTTGTGTGCCACGAACTAGTACTATATTAGCGTATACAGGCCTGTACCATGGCCTGTACCCCAGTATTTCGTGGATTTCAAGTAATGTTTTCATTTTGAAGACTGCCGCTTCGCCCTCCCACAGTTCCACGTATCGTCGGGACGCACAACGAGATTTTTTGAAGTATTCTATTCTCGTATGCTATTCCATGCTATTCTCGTATGCTATTCCATTCGATTCTACTCGATTTTACAATGGTATTTTATGAGGTCACGGGTACGCGCCATGTTTCTCAAACATGAGGGAATAAACAGTTCAATAAGAAAGTTATCGAAAAGTAAAGATAAGGGAATTGATCCTCGAGACCTCGTCTTGATGATTCTGTTTCTCAAATTTTGCTAGGAATCGACAAATTTGTTGAGATTACAAAAATGCGCAAAGACACGAATTCTTCAATTTTTGAGATAAAATTAGAATATTATCGAACTACAGGACTCGGGATAATATGTTATGCGTGGAAACGCAATAGGATGAGTTCCCCAATACGTTCCATATAGTGAGCATATGATTGGATTATCAGGACAAAAGAACTCATCCCGACAAGAAAAGTATTAAATATGTTTACATTCATTTTGTAATTCACTGCATTTTGTAACAGTTTATTTGTTCTCAAAAGTTCTAACCCCTTCCATCGACGCTGTAGTTATAATCATTCAGCCTGGGGAACTGTTTCCCCAGTAATATTCTTTAAGAAACAAGAGTTCACTGGATTTTCATGGATGAATTTCATTAAATAATGTTCTTTATATGTTTTACATACTTTCTCAAGGTTAAATACCAATTTCGTGGTCTCCTTCCGCATTTTTTGCGTGGGATAATTTTCTCGATTTTTCTTGAAATCGGGCAAATTTTGGAAAAACTCCAAATGTGATTTTTTATGCGGAATTGCGTGCTCTTTCACCCTGCTAGAACCGTTTGTGAATAACGCCCATACTTTTCGAGAAAATTGACAAATAAAACTGAATTTTTTGGTTAAAATACTAAATGTTTTTAGTTCTGATAACCGAATTCTGCGAAACAATTTTTTCCCAATGCTATATACCCCAAACTACTTACATGCCAATTTTAAGACGGTTGGGAATTTTATCCGGTTTTTGGCGAAAATATGACTCTGCCTACTGTACTACCAGGCGGGACTCGAACCCGCGACCCTCGGATTGGCAGGCGAGGACGTTACCCCGTCGCCACCGGGCCCGACAAATTGACACGGGAATTTGAGAAGCCTGGGCAGCTTAGTGGTCTGCGCATTGGCCCGGCAAGCCAAAAGTCCTTGGTTCGATTCCCGGTCCATCCCGATATTTTCCTGTAGACATTTCTACGTTATTTCATCGCCGAGTAATAGATTATTGTGGCGGCGGCATGTAGGTGACTCTGACCACAAATATGGTGGAACACCCCAGAATAAGAAAGCGACATCTCTTCATGTGCTGTCTACAAACGAATAATGATCGCTCGGTGGATGTAATCGACGATATTTTCACCAATCAGTGTCGCTTACTAACCGTGAGAGAGAAAGACAACACTTTCTCTTATTTTTTCACGCACTCGGCTCGGGAAATCTATCCCGTGACCATGGAAGCAAAACAGCCCTATTCGACCCTAACAAGAGGCAAAAACAAGAGAACGGTGTGTTCCTGCTCGGGAGAGAATTTTTCGCGTCGTAATAAAAGTTGGGACGAGACACTTCACTTCGCTTGGGACATCGTCAAGTGCGTAGGTGTACGGTAAGGCATCCTCTCTCCACTCCGAACAGTAGTAGGCTTTTTTTTTACGACCGCCCTCACCTTCCTTTTGAATTTTTAAAGAAATTGGCCCACTCAACTGCCACGAAATTGGCCGCCGAAGAAAATAGACAAAGCGATCACCTCTCGATTCCCTTCAGGATAAAGCCGGATGCGGCCTTTCAAGCAGAGCAGGGACGTATTACCGGACGGGCGACACGGCCATAAGGCCCGGCGTAATCAATTTTATGCCCTAGCGCCACTACCCTATAGAGCGGCGGTGGGGAGTAAAATACCAGTGGCGTGGCGCAAAATTCAAACAAGATATATTCCCGCGTAACCAGCCACGCACGCACGAAAATGCTATTGCAGGCTAAAATTAAATTTATACATACACTATGACGTGAGCTATCACCGAATAATACACAGTTTAATTAAATAATACCCATTTATTCGGAAATAGAAATAAAAGTACAAATAGATTGACAGATTTAAAGTTAAGTGATTTACTTACCAAGGAATGATAAACAAGAACATATGGCAGATTTTAAGAAATTAATTGACAGAATAGAGTACAATCAATATTCCAACTGTATTTTGTAATATATTTTCAAGGCCTCCTAAGTCTGTGCAGATGTATCCACTTCAGGAGAGCCTGCAAATGAAGTTTGGGAACGATTTCAGTGAATCACAATCAGTAAGGAACAGTACAATATACAGACTATGTGCATTTCTAACAAAACATAGAAATTTACTTGAGAAAATGTTGAAAATGACTTAGGGGACGTCCATTAATTATGTCAACAATTCGTTGTTAATTTTACCTCACCCCTCACCACTTGTCGATAATTCTCAAACTTTCAGTGACCCCCCTAACTCAATTATGTCAAGCACCTTTTACCCTCCCCCCCGTACAGACTAATAATATTTATACGGCTGGCTTTAGATTTTATTTCATTTGAAGTACATGAATAGCTGTACTATTATAGATGACAATGGCTTAGTGCTGTATTTGAATTTACTAACAGCTTCCCTTAAAAATCTATCAAATGAATGGTATTAATCTTCAAATTAATATCATGTGTCTACAGTCTACTATATAGTACATTGAGTAAACTATACATAGCTATTCATTTATCTCATGCCATTGCGTTGAATAGTTAGGGACTGAATAAATTTAATTAAAAATCTTTAAAATTTTCCTTTCATAATGGAACTAGGATGCTTGAAATTTGTCAATATAAAATAATTTATAATAATTATTTTATTTTTTTTATATTTATATTTTTACTTTTTATACTGTAGCCGAAGATTTTTTAAACTGTAACTGGCCAAATTTAGTGTTTATTGATGACTTAGTTTTTGTGTTTATTGGTGACATATTCTGTGTCTGAGTACATAATATGTTCTTATATGATAACAAAAGTTTGTGAAGATGAACGAATGCATGATTTAAAATATGCATGTAGGTAATGTAATACAGTTCTCCAAAAATTAAATTTTGGCGAGTCGTGAATTACAATGTTTAAATATTAGAAACTTTTCATTTTCTATTTCATTCATTTCATTTCTCGCAATAATTTATCTTTGGTTGATATAAAATTTTCAAAATATTGGTCCTTTATGGGTGTAGCCGCATTTGTGTTTTGAGGACCTCTGTCATTCAAGTATAGCAAAAACGGGAAAGAATTGCAGCTCAGTGGGGAGTCTTCACATATTTTTCGGAAGGTTATTTTGGGCGGTGGAAGCAAATGTGATGTCAAGACCAATTTCGGATTCAACTTCGGCCAGTCCTTGTTTTGACGATCTTCAGCAGCTCGAAGTCCCGAAAGAATGGTGTCCTTTGACGCTGCTGTTTTTTTATCGTATGTGAGGGCGTAGAAATCCCGGACGTATAAGCAACTCGTGTCTGTGACATCAGTAAAAAAAGCTATGGAACTCCACGGCAGAGAAGCCTTGGGTAAGCGTTTGTCTCGAAATAGCAGTTGTAGTATCTGGAGGCTAAATATAGCGTGAGGATCAAAGCAGTCCAATCCCTACTTTTTTCCGTATTTTTTTTAGCGAGATCATCAAAAGCTTTTGCGATAGTCGGGAGCGAGCTGTGTAAATTTAATAATGGCGATTAGAGCTCGCGAGCTCGTAAGAAGGATTCCTCTCCGTCGCCTAAGAAGAGTTGGGGATATTTGTTTTTCCTTTGCCTTGGTGTGCTTCCTGCACCTCGCTTGTTTGCTTCCTCGCGCAGCGGCTGTGGGTTGGGAACGTATATCTTTCGCGACAAATTACTTTTACTAATCGATTGTCGGGAAATGGCTTCCAGAAAGACGACTGGAAGCCAACGTAGTGTGGGGCATCGTGTTTCGTATTCCATTCATCGCTGACTTGCTGAACTGATTTTCATTCCATTCACATCGATTGGAACTCGTTTACAAAACTAATTAAATGTTGTTTTGGTAAACAATATTCGCTCGTTACACCAATGGTACTACCCATGGTGGTTACAGGGTATGGTAAATTCTAGTATCCATGGTACTTCTGATGCAAGGTAGGTCGTTCCCCTGACCATTATGAGACTGACGTCATCCGGATGACATGAGCAGCAAACAACTAGAGAATTAGCATGAGAATAATGTATGAAAGCTCAAATAATTTTGATTTTAGCTGCAAAATAATGGAGTCAAGTATAGATTTGCATTCTTTAAGTACTGAGGTACAACATACTTGATCGGTTATAATTAGTTAATGTGTAGTTTGAGAAAATAATATTTTTTACTGCGGAAATAACCCCAGTAACAATACATTTACAAATTAAAGTTGATACTATTACCATTTTCAATATTAAAGTTTTATTTTCTCCGGCAAATCTGGACCCGCTTCGCCCGTGTAGATGCATCAGTGGTATCTCTTGAACAAATTCTCTTCCATCATGTTTACTCGCGTTGCTGTTGTATACAAGTACTGAAAAAGCATCAAATACAAAATGGAATCTGTAACTAGCTAGTGCTTCATGTAATCCAAAATTCCAAGCTACGTCCCAGCGTTCGATGCGAACAATGCGCGAGGATTGGTGGTACCACGTTTGGCAGTAGGTGTTTGAATGGAAAACTCTATTTCATTCTTTGGAACTTATTCGGAATATGCAGCCCACTAACTTTTATTTTGCAAATTGGCGTGTTTTAGCATATTATTTATTTACCAAAAAGAATTTGCCCTTGGAATTTAATCAATGATATAATATAGTAACAGCACGAATTATAAATATAAATTTTAAATTCCAAATGCAAATTCAATAAACCACAATTCAAATGTAACCCTAGTGAAATTTTGTGTACAACAGAAAATGAACAACAAATTCTTCTAAAATGATGATTTAGAATTGTAAGTCCACTTGCCTATTCGAACAGGAGTTTTCACCCGACACTGTCGTTTTATGCATCTGCACCCATGTAACTCGGCTTTTTTAAAATATTAATAAATCATTCCATGTTTCTTTTTACTAACTCTTCCAAAGTGCAATATTTTTTTATGTTGCAAGAACTCTACGGATTTTTCTTGAGCATTAAAATTTCGAACCAAAGAGCAGGATGCTGTTGAATATATTTTTTTATAAATACAGTGTCGAGTTTCTATGGTCTCGCATCGAGCACTGTGTAGACTATGTAAAAACAAAAAAGCAAGCCGATTTCCAAAACAATGTACACCAGACCTCTCTTCCTCACATCCATAAAGCATATTTTCTTTCTTTGTCATGCCCACTTACCCAACTTCCTCCCCTCTATCACGTCCTTTAGCCATCACTATCCACGCCCCTCATTACCCGTTTCATCCACCAACTCTGTCTTCTTCTGATGATCTCAAACATTTTACTCTTTTCACCATCCAATGAGGGAAACTTCAAGGTATACCGAGGATCAAATTCATATCTGATAAACTCGGTGATTTCAGGCATGACTACATGGAAATTAATTTTCAATTATGAAAAAGAACATTTGGTATATGCCTTACAATTTTATTTAAGTGCCACTAGTTCCAACGGAGGATGACGCCTATGCGTTGAAACTAGTAATACTAAAAAAAACTCTGTGGAAAATACCTAATGTACTTTTTTATCATTTAAATCTGATGCATATATTCATCCTTATCTGCTCAATTTTAATATGAACTAAAGCGAATCAGGATGTTTACACGAAGAATTAGGAATAAATGAAGAAATTTCAAAGAAATGAAAGATTAGGGCTCAGCTCAAATATTTGTTTGGTATGGAGAGCTGCGTCAAACCATTATTCGAACTATACCCGGTGATGATGAGGAATATTGCAATTTCTTGTGGGTTTCCGAAATGATAGTGATATGGTGACAGTTTTATCGGCTTTTCTTTTGATATTCTTCTCGTTTACATCCCTTGAATTTCCCCGATTTGAATTAGAATTGTTACCAATGATTATATACGTTTCACTTGATGTGCACTCTTTCCATGTAATCTCAAGAAAATTGTGATGCTAAATGAGGAGTAGTGAAGATATGTAAGAAAGACTAAAAAGGGGTTTGTCGGGGCGTGGATACATGACAGCAGTTAAACTCCTGTATACATTTTAAGAACACTGTATCGGGCCAAAATCTACGGTGCAAAAGAATAATGATCGCTTAAAATAAACTGTGAAATTATTAATCTTAATTAAGCTCCTATAATCTTTATGAAGTCTGTTCCCAAAACAAATGAATCTCAGACGTACGTAATCCTAGTTTATAAACAAATCTGGGTGTTTGAGGCTAACAATGGTCGTTGCCATAGTTCTAATCATGGAAGAGAGGGGAAGAACGCTAAAATTATATATTTTAACTGATATTTCGCAATATAGAGATCGCAATGTAAATTTGGACGCAAGAAAATAAAAATCATATCTTCTAAGCATATTTCTGTTCAAGTGTCGCCGTTTAAGTTGCATTTTTCACATTTTAATGGGCGATAGAAAATTGATCTGAAAGGCAATTTTTCATTTATCCCATAAAATTCCATTAGAAAACGCAATTGTCTATGCTCGAAATATGGAGACTTTCTCAGAGTGTTCGTTTTTATCCCGACTCCTCCAGCTCGATTTGAAATGTCCAGGAATTTTTATCTATGAGACCTGACGTCATTTGATGTTTTTTTCGTGTCGTGTCAAAGAAGTTCCAGTTCAAATATTAGGGCTAAGCTCAAACATTAGATTGGAGTGATGAGCTGAGTCAAACCAATCTCCGCATAGATGTCCAGTGATGAAGAGGAAAAACGTCGGTTTTCCTTCGGATGCCAAAATGATAGTGATATGGTGTGAGTTGTATCGGCTTTCCTTTCAATATTTTTTTATTAAAATTTTATTATTTAAGAAAGTTAGGGCTAAGCTCAAGCATTAGATTTAAGTGATGAGCAGAGTCAAACCAATCTCTGCATTGATATCTTGTGATGAGGAGGAATAAAGTCGTTTTTCCTCCGGATACCGAATTGATAGTGATATGGTGTGAGTTTTATCGGCTTTCCTTTCAATATTTTACTCGTTTATACGTCTCTATGGAAACGATTTAAATTGGAAGGGAACGACCCCACCTCTTCGGCCGAGTCCCAGATCGCGTGCCCCCGTGTAACGTTTACCGTGTTGGGGAGATCCGAGACGGGAGTAAACGGAGTTATAAACTGTGATCCGACTCTTCTATAAAAGGACTCCGTAAGGGGAGGGAGGGGGAAATGATATCCCTTCGTGCATCTGCCCAAGGGGGGCAGCACGTGACCGAAGCAAGGCTTCCTTTCCCTCCCCAATATCTCTCCCCAACTACTCCCTGTAAACAAATCTCTTCCTGGCCTTCCCTTAGTAGACTGTGGAATTTACGAATTCCGCGGCAGAACTTCGTGTGCGCCGCGAAGCTAGACGGCAGAGCTTGGGAGGATTTGAGTCCGGGGATGTAGAAAAGGGGGTTAAAATTCCTTTCCTTCCTCCCCCATGGGGAATTCATAAGCCTCCTCAAAAATGAAAGCTTCCTTTCCTAAAATCTTCTCCGTTTTTGAAGAGCTTGTCGAATTTATGGCAGATTCTAAGAGCGGTATTCAATTGATCGTTTCCATTCACCGTTCGTATCAATCTGCATTTACATACTACCATTCAGGGGCTTGTTGGGTCACATTATACGTAAAGGGGCGGTAATTATAATGATTTATCGTGCGGAGAAATACATTTCCATGGATTATGGCTCAAACGCAATCAAATACACTTTGTCACAATCAAAACATAAAAAGTATAAAGATCACCAACGTCATCATGATCAGCTTACGTCAAAAATGCATATTGTGAGGTTTTTAATTACCCTGTGATAAAAAAACTTATGATTTTAAGTACTTAATTTAACCGAATTCAATAAATTTCACAGAGCATTCGTTCGTGACTGCTGTTCAACCACAGAATGCTACCTACTGGCAGGTTAGAAAACATTTCACCAGCGCATATCGTTCCACACAACGTCGTTAGTGTGCGCTAAAGTGCGCTCCCTTCATTGTAGTTTTTTTTTATTTATTGTTGCGATTTATTGTTTGGTTGGTTGGTTGTGAGGGGTTTGTTGGCGAAGAAGAAAAGGGGTATTGTTGGGAGTGTGGGCGGAGAGAACAGATGTTCTCTAGATTCCTGTGAGAAGGTGGTTCCTGATTGGGGGCTTTCCATTCAAGGTGTTGAAGTTAGCGCACATCAGAACACATCAGCGCACTAAGAGCACACGAACAACGTTGAATGGAACTATGTGCGCTGGTGAAATGTTTTGTAACCCGCCGGAAGGTAGCATTTTTTGGGTGAACAGCAGTCACGGCCGAATGATAAGTTTCAATTTGTTGAATTCATTCAAAATAAGTATTTAAAAACGCATAAGCCTTTTATCGCAGAGTAATTAAAAACCACAATATGTATGTTTGACGCCTTTACTGACAATCAACAAACTTGGCAACAATCACGGATGCCATATTCGACGTTCTTTTGTTGTTTAGCGCTCATCAACGTTGTTCCCGATCTGTTTTGAAGTGACCTAGTGCGCAGTGTATGTAACGAATGAAAGGCAATTGCGCTGTTGTGTTACGAAGCGATTAGCGCACTAGAGCGAATGGAAGGCACCCATTATACAGAAATAAAGAAATGGCTTCATCATAGATATGATAATGAATCCCAATTCACTTGATAGAACACAATTCATAACACTACGCAACAGAATAAAAAAACATTGACGAAAGTATTAGAAGAGTAGAGGAAAATCAGAACATTAACGGAATATCAGTACTTTAACAGGACACCAGAATATATACAAAATACCAAATAATTAATAATAATTTGAAAAGGAAGAAGGAATAAAAAAAATTAACTATGCATTAAATTTATAATTTAGGCATTTTCTGTGTGTCGTTTGCGATTTTTAATAAATACCTGAAATTGGCTTTTATCGAATGACTTCTAGGTTAATTACGTTGATTTTTTTGTCTTTTCAGGTAAGTTGATTTTCACGATATCTGCAGCTGCGCGTCGCACATAGTCTTTACATTGTTCACTGCTCGTCTTCGTGGTATTTGCCTTCAGAAATGGTAAGTCACGAATGCTGTGTACATTCGATGGTAAAAATGTCGCTAATGGTAAAAATGTCTCCTTACGTGCTGGATAGTTTTTTAGTCTTCAACTTGTTGGGTATCTTTAATATCCATAATTTTTCGGGGAAAACCATCAGTAAATTTTCTATACTAATATATTTCAATTAATGCCGGCAATAGTTGACAAGTAGTATCATTCTCTCCCTTATTGGAAGATTGTAGAAACCTTTAGTTCTTGCTGATACATTGTGTTGAGCAGTCGTTCCACTGTAGGCAGTGCTCTCCACTTCTTCTTGTCCCAGGGATTGTCTTTGGCATTGAATAACAGTTTATTCATTAACATTTAAAACTATTTTACGAAAGAACCGCCTTGATCTATTAAGTTCACTAGAGTGTGGCAGTTATTTTGATTCCTCAAGCCAAACGACGCTCGTAATTCAAGACGAGAGTAATTAATAAATAAATTGAAACAAAAGATTAATCCAAATTGTCAGTGAAAGCAATAGGAATTTTGACTGCTTTTCATGCATTTCGGTCATCCATTTGACCACCAACAGGGAGTTTTAAAATATCGTAAAAGCGTGCGTGTTTACGAGATTTCAACTCTCATTGCCGATGGTCGCCTGGGTGAACGAAATACTTGTATAGGATTCAAACTTCTTTTGCTTTCATAGAAAATTTGGGTTTATATTTTATTCAAACGACGCACGGAATATATTTTAATGAAGCGCAAGCTTTCACCGAAATTTCTGCCGGCTTCGTCAGGCAATAATGACTGTCTTAATACAATCAGTGTTACCGAAAGCAAAAACGTAAAACAATTCAACACACTGAAAAGCTAATATCAAAACTGACGCACGGATTATTCGGTGATTTTCGAGCTCAGTTTCAAAAGACTTCTCTTCGGCTGTAGATAATCCCAGCGCTTGCTCATTACGGGTACAGCGCTAACGGGTCGAGAGCTATGAACACGTCCTCACAGTCTAGTGTTCCCTCCAGATTCCCGGAGAATCCAGAAGTTGAAGATTTTTTTTTCTCTTCATGCTTTTCACTCATTAGGAAAATACCTCTCCCTCACAATTGTATAGACTTACTCGGGGAATGGAGCTTCAGAATGGGAGTAAGACCGACTTTAATAGGCTTTATGGTATGAGTGAACATATAGGATATGAATACTGACTAACCGTGGGCTGAGATAAAAAAATGGAATGGACACTATTGATGGGTCGGTCGTGATTGATAGAATCCCGAGATCAAGTTCTCTTAAAATATTGATTGATGATCTGGATCTCTCAAATGACCGAGGAGTTCATCTCTACCGATCACGATAGGAATGATTGTATGACATCAAGTATCAATCACGAGATGTGAGACCGGCCAGATAAATCTTGATTGATTTGTCAAACGTGAGATGTGTAAGTTACTTGATCGTTCGTGAGATGTAGGTATTTAAGTCGTGTGAAATTAATCATGAAATATTTTTATATTCGTGATTTCTCATCGATGGTCCGCTCAGCTGCGCAAACAAAGACGCAGCGTTACTAGCATAAGAATCAACAATTTACATCACGATGGCCACGACACAAATATCTTGCTTTGAGAAAGTTTAGCTGGCTCAATTTTTAGTTTAGAATAATGAAAAATGAAGACCGAATCCGTTACGTTGTTGGCAAAGAGATTGCTGGGTTGAGATACTAGACGAATTCAATGGGAATTGAACATGATCCAGGTAATTATCTGTTTGTTTATTCGTCGAGCGATGCATTATTTGTGACTGGTTTTGCTGTGCAGTGCCATTAATTATTACGTGCAATAGGTTAATCGTCACCTGTAAGTAGTACCTACAATACAACACTATTTCCAATGAATTGTTTTCCTTTTCCGCGAAGAGTCGTAAATTGTGTGATATATAAATATATGTGTTTATGACGTGATCGCTTAGAACCTTATACCCTTACCGAGATATCATATATACCGGCCGTATATGTAAACAGCTGTGCTTCATATAGCCAATGTATTTTAAAAATTCAACTCCGCTCCTCTCTCTTCGATCACTTTTTCTAGACATAGATGGTGTTGCTGTCAATCAAGAATGGTACAGCTTCGGAACCTTTCGAAGGGTACAGCTTCGGAGAAAATTTTTATTGAGAAACCAGGGGTTGTGAGGGAAAAGAGAAAAATGCAAAATGAAAGCGTAGCAAATGCGCATTATGGAAATGTAAGAAACATAACCGTAAGATACGTAGTTTTTGATAAAATAACGTTTGAAAATGCGAAAAATAGCTAATTTTTCCCGAGATTTTGACGCCACTTTGTGAGGCTTTCGGAAGTGCATGTCTGTAGGGGAACACGGACTAATTTCACGTCTAAAATATGGCCTTACCCCACCCCCCAACGAGGTTACGACCATATGGAGTGAAACAGGGGTGCTAGGGTGGGACGGTACGTGGGCTCGAAATGGCCATTTTCGAACGCAAAAAAGGCATTTATGGCTGTCGAGCAAAGGCAAAATGCAGTTTTGAGAAGACGTGAAGATTGATTATGACATTTTTTTCAGTGGTGAAAAAGGGGGAAAAGTGAGGAAAAGGGCGTAAGGAGGTTAACAGAATTGGCGATATGTAAAAGAAATCCCCCGAGTGGTTTGGTGATGCGAGTATACATAGTCACAAATCGCCAACGAGAGCAGCGTTCGTTACGATTTTGTAATAATCACGACTTTCCTGAGAGATCAATGATCGTAAGCAACTTGTACAGATCGCTCGCTGGAACAACAATCAATCATGACATTACAATCACGATCGATTCACAAGTTGGAGTGATGAACGGGACCGAGATCTCTCAAAAGACCGACTTTGCCCATCACTAATGGATACCATCCGAAGACTCGTTAACTCCTCTATGAGTTATATAATCGCTCCGTTGAAATCCTTCTTCAATCGGTTGCTTGGTTATTTGAGGAGACCGACAACAGCGGTCATTTGAAACATTATAGATAGGTGGATCACGTTGGTAGGTGGATGTTATAGTGCTAGCGAAACATGGTGGAAGTTGCACAAAAAACATGTAAGCGCATGGGGCCTGTTCTTGTGTTCCTTTCTCTAAGTCCACATTTCTGCACCATACTACGCTACACTCCATGCTAAACTTTTCACCAGCCTCTTCTTTATATACTTCCCGGAGGACCTTGCCATCAGCTGCCTGTATAGAAATTTTTTTTCGCGTCATTAATATCACCATATTTACTTCATGCGTATTGCAGCTGCTTCAAATTTTAAAAATTAAGTTCGAATATGGTCTCCATTATGACTAGGGAAAAATCTTGCTCGATCTGCCTCACATTATTTTTTTGCGTTGGAGCGTCCCACTCTTTAGCATGGCTGGGCAGAATCATGGTTGATCTTGGAAGACGTTCGAGAGTCACTTTCTCCGTCCTTGGTCGTCTGTGGCGTAATTTTATCGCTCGCCCGTGAATGCGTCCTTTGTCTCTCTCTTGCCAACCCTTCCCTCTTTGCCCCGACTCCAGATTAAAATTGCGGCCGGAGCCGACTGGTGGATATGACGAGATGGAAGTCTGCCCAGGGACGCGTCCCGAAATCCAATGCCGCCAGGTGCACGCCCTTTCAGAGAGAAATATATTCGTATTTTTCGTGAACGCATTCATATGAAACTGCTACGAATAATGCTTTCTGTGACGTCCGAGTTTTCCCTATCGTTTAGAAATGTTTTTGCAATTATTAATTTAATTTTTTATTGAATTTTGTTACTTTCTAAGATATGCTAGAGGTTTGCGTACTGTTTTTTTTCAAAATATAATTTTGAAGTCCATAAATCATGCTCATACATATGTACCCATCACGCAATTCCCTAGCGAGGCAGGCCTAAGCACATTCAAAAAAGTTTCATTCTCGATTATAAGCTTGTAAACCTGGCTCTTATAAATAAATAATATCCTCCATAATGAGTGAAGAGCAATGCATCACACATGCCCTCCTGCTCTTAAGTTTCCAAATACATCTTCTCTTTAGAGTATCTTACACCACATTCACATATGCCTTTCTTGGTCTATCCCTTTTTCTCACATTAGTCACTCATCTATCACAACTACAATATTCTATTCTCATTTATTCTTGGTAGACACTGTCGACAAATCCACTTCGATATTCAGTTCTCATTTATTCTTGGTAGATACTGTCAAGAGAGATTGATTCTAGGCGTTAGACCTAGAAAACTGGTTTTCATTTTAACAATGTGATCCATAATGCCGTATCATTATGTAGTAAAATTAGTTCAAAGATGAGAATTTCCAGCAACGCTAGTGCACCAAATATTTTTTCCCCAAAATTTCGGGATCTGGGAACGGATTGATTCATTGCTCATAAGAAAAATTTCACCAACTTGACCGCAACACTTCTTTGCGGAAATAATAATTTTATAGACAATAATGAACAATAATCAGCATCCTTATTCCATCTTCGTTAAGTTGTTTTTTGTTATGCTATTTTGTTGCTTATTTGTGTAAGTCTTATTTTGTGTGTGTTGTAAGTACACTTTAAATTGGCGATATTGATGTACTATGTGTGCAATTAAAAAAAAAAAAATAAATAATTAAAATGAAAAACTGGGTTTCTTGATGCGAACTTTACGAGATACGAACTGGGGAAATGAAAGAATAAACTTCGTAATTTGAAGAACCACACTGTACTCGATTGAAAATGATGAAATATGGAAGCTGTCAGTCCAGTTAATTCCCCTACTTCTCGAACTTCATCGCTGGGGGCAACTATGTTCTTCAGCAGCGTGTGCTGTGACTCCTCGCCTTGGTGGAAAAATATTTAATCGTCGCTTCCCTTCTTTCCCAGTTGAGTGTCGCATTGAGTGGGCTGCGTCTGCTTTCTCGCCCTCGCCTGCGTAGGATAAGCACTGCACTCTTGTGTTTATCCTACCAGTATCATCATTCATCAATCATCATCATGGTAGCATACCTTTAGTGTAGTGCATGTTGGTGAAATTTCACATCCTGACCAGTTCTGCCCTTTTGCAACAACTGAGATGGGAATTCGCTTCTAGACCGTCGATTGAAATTTAGACTCAATCTATTATGTAAGTTAATAACCTAGTTATTTTATGACGACTTTAGTAACATTTTACGAAATAGTAATAATAAAAAATTTATTTCTCGACAGCAAATAATTACATCAGCAATGACACATCAAATTAGTCGGGAGAATAGGTACCCCTTAGGAAAATGACCGCTGTGGGGTTACCGACTCGATCGACCTTTGAACAAAAGCATATTAACTGTGAGTTTTCACAAGACAAACAATTAATCACTGTCTTTCCAACTGGTCTAGCTACATATTATTACAAATATGTTTTAAAATAACCAAAATATCACATTTTGCCAAAGAAATAAATGAAGTTGATCTTGCAGTTAACTGATTGACAAATGAATAAATCTTACATTTAGCAAAAAATATAAATCCGACATACTACGGCCCTTTTGCAACAACTGAGATGGGAATCTCACTTAGACAGCCGATTGAAATTTAGACTCAATCTTTTATATAAGTTCATAACCTAGTTATTTTCTGACGACTTTAATAACATTCTACGAAATCCGACATACTACGGCAGATCAGATCATGAGAATAAAATTAGGGAACTAGACTGCAGAACGGACAGATTTAAAATATCATTTTTCCCGCGAAGGATAAAAGACCATAACAGCTGCCAATGAGACTTATAACTAGGTTTGCCAATAGGTAGTGTAGCTAGTCAGTTGATTTACTCCCTTATACTTGTATGCTACCTTGTACTGACAGGACGCCGTGCATGCTGCATATAAATCCTTTTTCTCTCTCCACATAACTAGTTGCAAAATACATTAATACAAACTTCATCCCTCTAACATTGTCAGGACACGAAAGTTAAAAGGAAGAAGAAATCCACCGCCCTAGCAAGGATCACCGCGAACTACTTCCACCCCACCCGTTGCGAAACTTTGAGGTTGAGTGTATGGGACGGAAAAGGGTGAGTAGGGTCAGGGTCCACAATAGGGGAGGAGGTCGAGGAGTAACGTTGACGAGGGGAGAAAGGGTGGACTAGAGAAGGGGAAGGTAACAAAGTAACCCTCTAAGTAACAAAGGGACCCTCTAACATTGGTAGAATACCTATAGTGTAAGGCATGCTTGTGAGACTTCGCCTCCAGACAAGCATTAGCGATTTATGCTAACACATCAATAGTCGTTGTAAAATGAACTTCAATAGTGTATAGTATGTTGATGACAATTCACCCCCTGCCACATACCCTTGAGGTGGCCTGTAGGGTCTTTTGTAGATGTAGATGTATTAACCGGTTTTGGCCTATGCATTAATAGTCGTAGTTTCATTATCTTTATTAGGGCATAATGTAGTGTCTGTTGGTGATCACTCACCCCATGCCACCTAATGTAGATGGAGGTTATCATTAGTGGAATGCGTTACTTTTTTTTGTTGCGGTGCACAACCATGGCACAATGAAAGGCTCGGATGAAGTTGGCTGTATTTTAGGGTATTTAACCTTTCTTCCTGCTCTCGACTTTTTTATTTGTTACGATGGAAAGCGAGGAAATGCCTGGATGGGTGGTTTGTAAGTGGATGGGTGTTCCGCCGCCCGAAATATGTGCGGAGCGATGACTAATCGTCCTGTCATCCCTTCTCGCCTTGAGAATCGTCCGCTACGTTTCTTTCACGCTACGTTTTCTGCGAAGCACGAGATTTGCTCCGGATGTCCTCGTGTCGTGGTTCGGAAATGGGATGAGCAATAGGCTTCGTTGTGTTCTAGATTCACGTGGCAACTCCTTTTTAAACATGCTAGCTAGCTAGTTTATGAGGGATTACCACGACTCAATCTAGTTTTTGTAACCGGTCTAGGTGTTTTACTCATAGTAAAACTGTGAAGAATTAAAAAAATGTAATTAATTGAAATATGCCTACATCCCACAAAAAGATTTCGCATGCTATTAAGAGTTTTTAAAAAGTTGAGATTTTTAATGGGGCAAGCTACAAGAGTCAAGATTTAACCGAAGGAAGAGACAGTATATATTCATCTAATTGTGTTTGAATCTCCCACAGAATATGTCTTATTTTATTTTTGGGAACGGCGAAGGGTTAGCTTAAGAAGTTTAATGATATCTGAATGGTTTTCAACGTTTTCTCTACATTCACATTGTGATGTGCCTGAATTTATGGTGAAGCCTTTGGATATCAATGAAAAAGACCACTGTCATATATTTTAGCTTATATTTTTACTCTCACATACAGCTTAAGTTTGGATGCGTGGTAACCACCTGCTGTAAGGCCATGATCTAATTCAGGTATACTATGTACCATGTACTTCATTCAGTACGAGCCTGGGCCTTACTCGTGAAGTGGAACGGACACCTAGCACGAAGAAAAACGCGTACTTGGTCGAAAAATACGTCAAACAAATGAATGACGACAGCCGTTAACTTCTGGCATATCTCGTGAAAACGCTGAGAAATGCAATTTTTTCTAGCCAAAGTCAAGTTCCTTAGGTCACGCAAATACATTATAACAGTTCTTAGCTTTAATAATGGCAGATGAATTGACAAAGGCATTCAAATTTGCCCTCACAATTTCTCACGAAGTTCGCGATCCTTTCCATGCCTTGATGAATTAGTACGACTGGTATGGCCGGCTAATAAGTTTTTTCTCATACTAGACCATACAACCTTACATGAAGTTGGTCCTAAAGGCTGTCATTTTAGCGTTAGTTCCTGAATTTGGGGAAAATTAAGTACGGCAATAACCCGTTCCACATTTAGTTGACAGTATGGGCTAATCGTTTCTTATGTAAATCTCCATAAGGCCTCAAGCGTGAGGTTACCAATAGCAGCGGGGAAATTAACATAGTGCTATGCCACATACTAATTACTCTCCTATTAATCTTACAAAACGCAATTATTATTCCCTAAAGGAACTTTCTTTAATTTAGTGCAGTGTTAGAAATGGTTACATACTTGGCATTGAGTTGAGTTCACTAAGCGTAACTTTGGCAACAGCGTTCCTAACACGGCCTAAATCATAACGCGATTTTGTCCTTGTGGAACTATTTCTCTAGCAATTACCCCCGAAAATGAATCTGCGGTTGAAATGATCTGTGGCTTCTGCAAAAAAATCATAATTAAGTGTGATTGCTGAGCGGGAAAATGTTTTTTTAATGCTGCAGTTGGTGTATGTTTAGAAGTTTTACGTTTCAAATATTGTTTGATTCATTGAAAGTCCACCGTCCACCACCCCAAGTGCAATTTTCGCCGCGATGAGACCAACGCTATTCTTAGCATGCCTCTCCGTGCCTCCATCTACTCGCCTCTGTCAGGGTGTGTAACTTGAGTAAAATTTTTACTCTCTTGGAAGACGAAATTGAGCCGGCTCGTGCCATATGCAGCAGCTTAAACGTTTTAAAAATAGTCTCCGGGGTATATATTTCGCTCAACCTTTTTGCGAAAAGGCTTACCGAAGCGGGAACCCGTACTCTCTTGAATTCCTTGCGACGTGCAGTTCAGGAGAATGTTCGATGGGACTTGTTGAAGCTGACGTTTCCAAAGAAATAGGGATAGCAATCCGTATCTCTATAAAATGTCGCGCTCTCATCATGTTCGTACATTCATACCCATCACGCCGTTCCCGCTCGGGGTAGTCATGGTCAAAAAAGTTTAATTCTCGGTGATAGGCCTGTTATCCTGGCTCTGCTTTTATAATTCCTGCCATACTGTCCTATCATAGTATACCTCTTTTGCTTCAGTCACAGTCATGCACTGTTTCATACAGACCCTCCTGATGTTATGACTCCTAATATTCCTTCTCTTACGTTCACTTCCTCCACATTCACCCATGACCTTTTGTTAAAAGACTACTTACCAAGTGCGACGATAAATTGAGGGAAATCAGCTACTTCTCCCTTGTTAGGCACTAATTGGAATACACTACCAGTATTTGGGATCCTTATGAGGTAGGCTTAAAAACAGAGTTAGAACGCGTGCAGCAAAAACCGGCAAGATACGTTAAAGGCCGTTATTACAATCTCGTTAGCGTTATTGACCTTTTGCAGCAACTGGGTTGGGAATCTGTTTCAGACCATTGATTAAAATTTAGACTTTCTATTTTACAAGTTCCAAACCAGTTTGTTTTATGACGACGTTAATAACATTTTACGAAATCCAACATACTACGGTAGATAGAATCGTGAGAATAAAATTAGGGAACTAGACTGCAGAACGGACAGATATTGAAAATGTAATTTTTCCCGCGAACAATAAGAGACCATAACAGCTGCCAATGAGATTTATAACTAGGTTTTTAAATAGGTAGTGTAGCTAATTAGTTGATTTACTCCCTTGTACTTGTATGCTTATCTGCTACCTATTACTAACAGCACCCCGTGCATGCTGTCAATATAAATCTTGAATCTCTGTCCATTTATGTAACTGCTTTCTAACGGTCCTTCTAACATTGGTAGCATACCTATAGTGTAATGCATGCTTGTGAGATTTCACCTCTAGACAAGCAGTTGTGATTTATGCTAACGAATCAATAATCGTAGTAAAATTAACTTAAATAGGTTATAGTGTAATGCATGTTGGTGACTACTCACCCCCTGCCACATGGGTACCCTTAAGGTGGCTGGCCGGGTATTTTGTAGATGTAGATGAAACCAACGAAGCACAAAACTATCATAAATATACATTACCGGAGCATTTTTAAAGGTGTCGTTTTTATTTTCTTATTTATTGATCATGTAAGGGAAATATGACGGAAATGTAAGCAAAAGTATTTCATCAGTTCATATCATATCATTTATCCAAACACCAAAGCGCATCGCTTATTTTGTCGTTCTAACTGGGTTTGAGTCCAAAGTTTTTGATTAGACTAAAAAATCAATGAAAATGTGACACGGTGCTCACGTTTTATATAAATTTCGATTATTCTTTTCTTCCCTTTTAGAAAGCCATTTTCACTCACTGTTTGTCACTACCAAACTGTCGACCGCCCGTGTTGAAATTGCCTAGGAACATGGTAGATTGCGCAAAATAATATAGCTGTCATTTTCGCTTTTGGCGTCTCCGTATGTGCTCTTTGCCTATAAGGGAACTAAGATTATCATATTTTCATTTATCTGCCGCCTAAGATTGTTTAAAAATATCCAAAGATTTCTCGTGTATGGGTGAAACTCATTGTGATATATCAAAATCAGGGGAATGATATCGTGTTAATCATTTTGCCTTAGCACAGATGTGGTGGAACTATAACGTAATGAAAGGAAGAATTCATAGCAATTTTCCAATCTTTGATATTAGATCCGAGCATTCTCTCCTCTTGAAAAGAGCCACTTTCTCTAACTGTTCGCCACTGATTATCTATCAAGTCGAATGGGGATCTCCATGGGGCAATCAGCAGTGCTCTGAATTAAAGCTGCCCCTCCACCTAAAAGTGTTTGGCAGCCAAATGATCTTCCCAATCATTGGTAAGAGACTTCTAAAATTCCCCATAATCTTCCTGGATAAAGTCATCGAAATTGCGGGTACAAATTGAGAAGGAGAGTGGTTAGGAAGTATCAGATTGTGAAGATGATGAGAATAAAGAGAATGATGAGAAGGAAAGTGTCAAGAAACAAAAAAAAACGCGCGTAAAAATTGGAAAATTGCGAAGGGTTTTTTCTATGAGAAAGATACCGGGTTACCATCATCGTTTGCGTCTGCTTTGAAAGTATCGTAGAGTTCTCTCAACGACCTTTCCTTGACCTTGAGATTTCCATTATAATATGCCTGTATTCATCGTGTGTAGTGGTCTGCTCGCAATTCCATATCTGTGAAACTTTTCCACACCGCTCTCTTTTCTTTGAAAATAAATGTCTTGAGTGACTGATATTATTTTTCCCTCTCGGATAGTAGACTTTGGGTTCTTCCCTTTCTCCTTACCCTCTCCATGGTATAGTGGTATCGAAACTTGGTGACAGTAGCGCAGGAGACCCTTTTCAGTAGATTAAGCGAGTCCATAACATACGGAACAGCTCCACACGGGGGAGTAAGGTAGTCCGCGTTTGACTATCGAGGTTCCCAAGGTGAAAAACCTTCGTTGTCAACTTCATGATGCTCAAAATGATATTTTGATCAACTCTAATGGCTCCTAAAGTACCTAGTTCCAGCGTGACTGTGCAAGTAAATAAATACTGAATTCCAACTCTTTGTGTAATAGGTTCAAAAACTCATGCCTTCGCTGATGACATAGTAAGCTATTGAAAACCAAAATTAAGGTATTCGATATACCATGAAGGCGATATTCGACATTAATAGTAGAACTATCACGGTACTGTAATCATTTATGTAGAAACTATATAGGTATGGATTTTCTAAATCTTTTAGCATTTCAACATTTGATGAATGCCTGTGACACGCTGCATTAGAAAAGCATCACAGAGCATATCTCGAGAATAGGTTCGTACCTAGGGATAAGAACGTTGTATTAATAAACTTCGTTCCTCGAAAAGTTCGTATGTGGAGAGGTTTTTCGAGCCGAAGTACCACAGTATATTTTTTCATGAGGGAAGAAAACTTATGCGGTAACTTGTTGGTGAAATCGAACGCTATAACTTCGATGAGGGTGGGATTACGATAGACGTTTTCTGACGTGACGTTAACAGACGGTGCCGTTCGGTTCTGCCGTTAAGGCGGATTGCATTACGATTGACGGGAGGATCAACGACCATTTTTTTTTTAAACCGTTATTGCGAAGCGACTTTATTTTCACATTTTAAAAGCAAAATATAAAGAATCCACTAACAATACTGAGGATTAAGTTAAGTTAGCAGGTTAAATGTGTATCATCGTAAAGTTAAAAAGTACTATGAACAATCTGAAAATGAAATTTAGTAAATATTGAAAGAAAAGGCTCTCCTCTGGTTGGCTTTCGGTAACGAAGCGTGACGGAAAATTTAGACTTTTACAAGGTTCTCTCGTTGTCCGTTGTCAACACCACCAACGTTCTGTCATGGTAGTAATAGGTGCCACTATATTACATGCACCAAGCTCCGCGAACGCCACTGTCCGTCTCTGTCACGTCAGGGAACGTCAATCGTAATCCCACCATAACCTAAGTATTTGACCATCAACGACGGCGAAACTGTGGCGCCATCGTGAACTTTTACTTTAGTAAACACTGTTTATACTTCAGTCACCACCTTAGCTTTCGATACAAGAGAGACACGGGACCGTAGATTTAAGAAGAGAGGAGATGGAACCAAACAGTTAAGATTGCAAAGGGAAATGCTGAAGTAATTAAAATGCGCATTTCACCATATTCAATTGGTCAGTAGTGGAGTTAATACGCCGTAAATACCTTCCTATAGGTGCAAGTACCTTTTTTTTATCTAGATTTTATTTTTTACTTTATCGTACAGGGGACCATGATAAATGATCATTTGCCAATTATCTGTTAAAGATTCCAAAAATTGCCAGAGTCTAAAGTTGAATGGACGGGCAATCTTCCCATTACAGCCGTGACGTCATTCCATCCATCGCTTCTTCCTTCTTCTCCCCGATACATTCTAAAAGATGCCTAAAAAGGCTTTTGTGAAGATGTACACTTCTGCCGGAAATACAACAATATACAGATTTGTAAAATACTTTGAAAAAATATCCGTCTTCACCGAGAATCGAACCAGGGGCCTTTGATCGATGGATGACATGACGTCAGAGGTCGTTTTGCGGGGACAGAAAAAAATGCAACTTTCTGCGATTAGTTATTTTGTTAGCCTTAATCTTTCGAAGCAACTCCGTAAATCTATACGAAAACCTTTGGAAATGTGATTTCAACGGTAACATCGGAAAAGCATTCGAATGATAATCCCCCATTGTCGCTGTGCCGCAATTATTTGAATTTTAAATATTCAAAACGAATTTTTTTTCCATAAAAGGCATTGCATTATTCATAAAATGTATGCACGCCGTAGCGTTATTCATATAATGTTGGCACGTCATGGCCATGGCAGGTGGATATTTATTTCGCAAAAAAACTTTTTTTTGTCCTACATGAAGCCATGAGCTCTCTTCTTTCATGCATGCATTCGCTCACGCTATGCTTAATTTCACTCTTGAATGCAGGAAGTGATGCAGCTTCACGCTTCCCAAAGAATTGCCTAGTCTTAAATGACATTTTGAAGTGTGCTCCTAGCCATATCTCCTCAGCGGTAGGTAATCCGACGTAACAAGCCGACTTCTGACTTGTTTGACTGAACATCTGTCGAACATGCCACTTATTTGTGCGTGGACGAATGCCAGGAGGATGGCAAATATCGTTCTAATTTTACATCTTCTTCTTCTTTTTAACGGATTGTCATTAACATTTAACGGATGTCAAAGGCGCTTTTAAGTGTTGCATTATTCACGTCAAATACATAAACTGTTAGGGTTGATGACATCTGTTTTGATGCGGAAATAGTACCTTTGAAGGCGGAGCTTGACGAAAAATGCGACATTTTTCCTTTCTTTTCGCTTCAAGTCCGTTAGAAATTATATTAATGCGTTGACTCTTCCCAGAAGAATGTAAATTGTTTGATGAGCTCCTACATGTTACCAATGAAAATAGGAAAATAATAATGATGCATTAAGATATGTTTTCTATACCGCAACATTTATTCACAAAATGATCGCATTTTATTATTCAATACAACTTATATTTTTGACTTACATTTGGAAAATCATGATGAATGTTGTATTAGAGATATAATTCATCATGGTAGCACGGAATAAGAAAATTGTTAATAAAGTTGGAGGTTATAGCTTATAAAATCCAAAAGTGAAAAGACAAACTTTATTCGACTAACAACTCCTTTAATTAAAAGCATTTATACACCATACTCAAAGGGAAAATATGGTTGAATTTTTATTTTTGAACGTTGAAGTTCGCAAATACCAATTCCGAAAAGTTATTAAGTTTCAAGGAAAAAAATGTTTTTGCCAATAATTTTTAAACAGCAACTTTGTCCTTAAACATTTCTGCTGGAAACGTTAACTATTGATTTTCACTTTAAAATTGTGAGACATTTAATTTTTAAGTCATTGAAAGTGGTATATTTTTAACCAAAGTAATGTTTTAAATATGCTAACTATTTACGTTTTTTTATTAAACCAACGGAATAGAGTGGATGAACGATGAGGCATGTATTGATAGGGTTTCCGATTATGTGAGACTAAAGTTCATTTTATCTTTAAGTCGAAAATTTCATAGTATTAACGTAAATATACCTTAAGGTATATATATTATGTGCATCTTCAAATACAAGACAGAACAGTCGTAAGAAACATTTTTATTCTCTGTAATACAATATTTTAAATGAAATATTATTGTGAAAAATACGTTATTTTGCAAAGCATAATCAAAAACTCCAGGAAATGCGCGTATTTTAGATTATACTGAATCATCAGGATTGCGTTTCAAATTTAAATCTATTCCTGTCAGAGGGAGAGACAGGAAAAAAAGCATGTTACGATAGGGTTGCCAGATGTACAGTAGCTGTGATTTCCATGCAATAGGTTTGCCATTTTGATATTTTGGCAATGACTACTTTTTAGATTTTAATGTCACAGAATGTTGGACTGGCTTACTTTGTCAAATTCAGAACATAAGCTGCTTTAAAAAAGAATACCGGGGGACCGAACATTACTCGGTTCTCCACATGTATGACTAATTTTTTAAATGAAATGAAAATTTATGTTATTAAATGCATTCATTAAACATTTTTATATATTTTAACAAAAATAAAAAATATCATTAATAATGGTTAAAATAATTTTTCTCGAAAATGAAAAGTTATTGAATGTTCATTTTATACATATATACAGCCTACTATATAAAAGGCTACGCGTAAGTATGTACTCAGTTGCTAGGCGTAGTGATTCAGGTGTGCGCCAATATATGGCTTTTGAGCTCTCATATATGTACGTAAAATATCTTCAATAACTGGCACGTGGCGCGGACGTATGTATATTTAAAAATACGTATAATTGAAAAAAAAATTAAATTATTCTTACGAAATAACATTTTAAAGTAATTTAATTATTTTTTATTAATAATTAAACTTCATTAATTTATATTCAATTATTTACTTTATTCATTGCTTTTTGGCCATTTATACTATATTTTAACCTGTTTCAACAGGCTTTTAAACTGTTATTTTTAAAAAATTAAAAAGATAATTTTATTAAATTTCATTTACGTATATGTAGAATTACAATTTAATTTAATGTGTAAAATAACAAAACTGTTACTGAAACAATTATTAGAAAGTCATTTATATTACGTTTTTTATAAATAAATTCTTTTATTGCTGCATAAAATAATTTTTTCTCGGACATGGGACCTATTCCAATCGATTCCTCACACCGCAAATCTCATTAATGCCAACATCCGGGTAGATGGGATGACGAGCTCTCGATCATCGAGCTAATCATTGCATAGCACATACATATATACAATTATTGGTCGCTTAATAATATAGGAATCCGTCAGAACTCTTTTTGAAGCCTCAAACCGTGATGTGTGAGAAAGGTACTTTAACGATGACATTCTCCTCAATGACTGTTTTTTGATACATTATGTATTGACGTTCATTGTTTCTTCTTTTTTATTCACGAAAATATCAATTTTATAAATTTGCACAAATACTCGTTGAAATCAATGTTTACTACCAAGTTGAACATGAGTGAAAACCGTGCAAGAGTAAAATTATGAATTATTTATTTCATTTTATTGCTTCTCTAAATCCTGCCTCACTTTTGCTTCCGTTTATTGAAAATGAAAATGCCCTTGCCGTAGTGTCTGTTTCTCAGACTGGAAAGAGTAAGAGTAAGAATTTGGAAAACAATTTGAAAAAAATATACTTTTAAGAACCACGGAATGTTGTCACTTCGGCTGACGTTACTTTCAAATAACTTCAAAGGTTCGGGAAATGAGAATAATTACGAATCATAGGGCATAGTGGTATGAGAGACCGACGTCTTAAGGGTTCATGCTAAATTTCAGGATAATCCCGCTTTTTCCGGACGTAAGGCAACCCTGTGAATAGGAGCATTTGTTTAAGTATAGCTGGCCGCCGATCTTCTCTATGTTTGTAATTTCCCTTCGGACGATATGTTGAAGAAATTCACTCATGCTGAGCAAATTATTTTTTGGAATGTTGTTGAAAAGTCGTCGTAGGTCCACCGGCAGGCCTCACTTCTCCGTCTACGACATGTGTCATCCTTTCCCGTGAATGAACAAACAATAAATGCTGTAAAAATGAAAAAAAAAAATCATTGAAAGTGCGATAAAAACACCAAAATAAGGTCTTTGAAGTTAATTATATGAAGTTATAAACCAGTAAGTCCAAATAGAACGGTAGAAAAATAAACTCTCAACTTTCTCACGCAATTTAATCCAATTCTCGGCACCTTAGTAGTATTTTATCATATTTTTAAGTCGGAAAATTAAATACTCTTATCTCCAGAGTCCACCTTTAATCCCATGCTTTTCGTTAGTTGGCTTGGAAATATTTTCTGGACTCAAATTCGGTCCATTAACGAATTTTCTCGAAGATCAGACCCAGCCTAATGAATTTTTCGATACTAAAACCTTCAAGATATGCTTTTTAATCGTAATCGTTTGGCGTATATGCGTACAATTATTAGTCGTTTAAGATTTTAAATGAAAAATATAACTTAGTTTTTCCACTGATTTATTAAAACAAGACGACCTAGGTTTCGACGAAGCTCGTCATCATCAGGTGTGGTGCTCATCATCATCACCCGATGATGACGAGATTCGTCGAAACCTAAGTCGTCTTGTTGTAATAAAGCTTTGAAGAAACTAATTTATACTTTTCATTTACTACGTCAAGCAAATTCCACGAAGCCACGCTCGAGAAAACGGAGTCGTTTAAGAGTATAAAATGTATAGGGACGATTGAAAGAATTTACATCCTCCTTTGAAAAACGTTGCCCTCCTCTGAAAAATGTTAAATGTAATGTATGTATGCATGCTGAAAAGTGTTATGTTATTAAAAATTGTATGGATTTTTATATAGCTCTGCCGACTGGGCTTTGCGTGGTAATTTGTCTCTATCTTTTGAAATTGCCTCCTGGATAAACTCGTTCCCTTAGGTTTTTCCGTTTTCCGCTCCATCACATATTTACCGCCTCCTTGTGGCTTACTTTAGCAAAAAGGTTGGGGACCCGCAAAACGCTCACAATGCCCTCAGCATCGCCGTCTGTTAGGGGAGTGGATTGAAAAAATAAAAGAATAAGGGAATGAGGATTGGAAGGTTGAGTTCTGGAGAATGCTATGGAAGAATTTGGTATAGGGTTGGAAAGGGAAGCTCAGAGTATCACGGGAGATGAGAATTTCGACGGAAGAAAGAAATTGCGTCCCTTAAGTATTCATATGCCTTTGTTTTCCAGGTTGAGGCCACATCCAGTCCTCATATACGCTCAGACGACGCGGAACTATAGGTCGTAGGATATTTATCTGACAGTATATAGTCTCATGGAGATTTTTTTCCTATGTAAATATCCATCAAAATGTTTTGATGTAAAAGCACCATCAGTGGTGCGGTGTTGCCAAAAGCAGCATGAACATTAACATGATGTGCGATACACTAACCGCACAACCAGGAGTCTTCCAGTTGCAAATCATTTTTCCATTAAAGTTACTTTCATTAATTTAGCGCGGTGTTGGAAATGGTTTCCAATATGGTATGCAAGTCGTAAGTTTGGCAACAGCGTTCTCCGTGAGGCTAATAATGTCAACTAGATGTGGAACGCCCTATAGAAAAATGTAGTTCGTACTTCAACAGATAGCTTCTAAAGTAGGGATTAGCATCGATGGTCGGTAGTCTAGATACTTCAAAAAGAAGCGTGGGATGGTCTATATTTTCCCATTGATTGTTTGTCACCAATGTTTTCACACAGTTGCTGTTACTTTACTACTGCTGCTGTTAACGTTTTCGTTATGAGTTTCTTTAACACAAACATAAATATCACGGAAAGTGCGAACTCTAGAAAATGCTACATACAACTGTCTTATCGAAAATTTGGTCGCGATGGAATCGACATGGAAAAATCGAAACTTTTAAGTCAAATTAATGGGTAAATAGTGAAATTTGAGATTGAGATTGTATTTTTCGTCAGAAGCCGGTGATTCAACGTTTAAAATGATACCTTATTTATCACTGTAGGTGCAGTATTAACGGAGCATATACGGAATAACAGAAAAAGACCTTTCTGTAATAAAATATATGATGGTGGTGAACATTCTGTGATTAATTGTTTTAAGTTCGGAAGTGTGATGCAAAGCAAAAGACGAAAAACATGGAGGAAATAATATACCTATGCTGAGACTTCCACTAAAAAGACGCCAAGTAATGAGAAGGCAATAGAGCGCTCATGGATGGACGCCAAAATAAAACTATTAAGAAAAAGTAGATGGACAACAAATGAATGCTCCATGCTCGAGTCGCACCTAGATAACTACTGCTACCAAATGACGAGAAAACGATCTCAAGATTTATTTGGCGATGTCTTTGAATGATATATAAGTTGCATATCATTATTTTTTTCATTTTTAGTCATATTTTATCTTATTAGAACTTTTATTTGATTCAAAGCAATTGAATGCAGTTGCAAAACTTTCGAAGTGTATGACGTAAATATATTTCATCGTCACATATTCTTCTGGTTAATGTTATCTTTCCTTAACTTCGCAAATAAATACAATGTAGCCATTCAGACTGTTCTATTAACCTAGAAAACTCACAATTTAGGTAGCAGATTACTGTCAGGTAATAGTATATAAATCATGGCGGTAGGTCATTTACTAAGAGGTGTACCACATATTGGAAGAGTACCGAACACGTTATATTTTTGATCTGGTTGACATGGAATAACACCCAATTCATCCTCGAAAATACTTAAGAGTTTTGACTAAATTTTGAAGCACGGTAGTAATTATGACGGCTCAGTAGACGCAAGAAGTGATTCCTATCCGTGCTGGATGGTACTAAACAGCCTCTATCTCCTGTGTAAACCCTTGGGTATGATAATCAAGGCTTTTAAGGGTATCGTCTTTATGTTGGCTTTGAGTCCGTCTCGGTATAGTGGACCGGTTTGTTGTAGAGTGTACGGTCCATCCCTCCTGGCCAGGCCTGGAGCCTTCTTGACCCTAGTTCCTCACCTGCCCTTTTTGGTTCTCACCGTGTAACCGTCATATAGGGGCGTCGCGGCGGCCATGCGAACGAAACAGCTGTTGTCCTGGTGGGGCTAATGTAAGTAAGATGAAGGGGTATGCGGGTCGCTCCATGGGAGAAGCTCTCCTGTGACTCGAGAATCGCATTAACCTGGTGAACGCCCCTTTTAAAGTTCTTCCTGTGGAAAATCGAATGTCGGCCAAACCTGCAGGTCAATAAGAGTGCGCGTGAAAGACCATCAGAGAACAGTACCGAAGACGCGGTTCAAATCACAAAAAATGGGTGTGTGGGTTCGTGGAAGCACGACAGAAGTGGAACTTGTAACACTGTATTCGGGTAGAATCTACGGTGCAAAATAAATATTATCTCTTGAAATAATATATGAAACAATTAATCCTAATTGAGCTCCTGAAGTCGTTCTGATATCTGTTCTCCAGACAAATTAAACTCAGACACGTAATCTTAGTTTATTAAAAAATCTAATATACGAGGCCAGTGACGATCGTGGCCATAGTTCTAATCATGGAATAGAGGAAAAAACGCTAAAATTATACGCTTTAATTAATATTTTGATTTTTAGAAATCACTACGGAAAAATCGGACGCGAGAAAATAAAAATACCTACAATCTTTTAGTCATAATTCCGTCCAAATGTCGCCGTTGTAGGTAAATTTTTTTTCATATTTTAACGACCGAAAGAAAATTGATCTGCAAGGAAAATTTTTCGTTTCTCTGTTAAACTCCCGTTGAAAAACAAAATTCTGTCTATGCTCGAAATATAGAGATTTTTCTCATATTTTTCCATTTCTTCCCGACTCACTGGGTGACTATGAATTATTCCCTGAAAATTTCAGCCCTCGAACTCGATTAGAAATGCCCAGGAATTTGTAACATCTGACGTTTTTCCGTGTCGTGTCGCGTGTCGTTCATGAGATGATTTTACTCTTCATGCAGCGAACGTGATTACAACGGGCGCTAAAGGGGCCAAAAATACATAACGGCAGTAAGGAAGTGCCACTTCAAAAATAGTAGTTGCAATCAGAGAAGCACAGACCAAGTTATCATATGACATTATTCACACTTGGTTCTTGCATGCATACATAACCATCATGAAATTCCCTTTCGGGATTGGCAAAGTAAAAGAATTTATTTGTTGCCGTTAGCCCAAGAAAACTGGTTAACGTTTGGTAATTTCCTCCAAAACCTCAAAAAACCACTTTCGCTTCTCTTACACTCATACGTTAACTCATACACGCTCTCCTATTCTTAAGGGAGTTCCACCGCGACTGCGTGAGTAAAAAAAACACTATATTCCTGCTCTTTGTTAATTTAGTTTAAAATATGCTACTTTCGCTGATGACTAGCGTTAGCTACAGGAAACCAAAATTATAGTACAAAATTTGCAGATTATTCCAAAAATATATTTTTTATGAAAACGTTTTTACAGCTATAGACGCCGCCATTTCTGTGGAATTGCCACATTTGGACTTCAGTTAGCGCAGTAATAAACTAATAACTCAAAACATAAGGTGGTAAGGTGCATCTGTTTTATGTTTAGTCATTATCCCGGGAGTTTTTGATTCTTATTAACAGTTTTATGTGAAAATGGCATTTTTTTAGATAGAAAAACAGTAGATGTCCCTGTGTTTATCACATTCTCCCTTTTAACACTATGCAATTTCAGGTTCAATTTGCGAGAAAAATAGCGTGGTAAGTAAAAATTTTGTTGCTCATATCATATAGAGCACTTAGTGTTTTACAAGTATCCAGAGTATGAGTGAAATTACATTTATCTTTTTAAGGTGGAACCACATTAAGGCCGTTTTACGAGAGACACTTTATTGCACAATCCGATATAAGTATGTATGGGTGTACATTGAAAATTGCGTGCTGTAAAGCGGCGAATTGCTCGAATGCATGCGCAAATGCGTAACCGACGGTTGGGGAAATAGCCCCTGCTCTAATACAGTGCCCACGTTTTCGTAATTGCTGTCGATCAAATTAGGCAATTGCGCGCCTCATGTGAAACGGCCTTTTAGACACCAAATATTCCTCCTCTTTAGAGTATCTTATATGTACTACATTCAACCATGACTTTCGCGGTCTAACCTTTCCTCTCGTATCATTATCTCCTCCATTATATATCTGTTTTGTCATTTCACTCTCCTCCATTCTCTCAACATGGCCAAACCAACAAAACACACTCCTTTCATATATGTTCATTAAACATTACATTTCATTCACATTACATGTGCATTACTGTATCTTATGCATATTTAATTAAAATGTTAGGAAATTTATCCCTACTTTGCGTTCGCTTTCGCCGTTAATGCTTAATGATCTACCATTATGTATGTATTGGTAATTTGTTGGTACGAGACTATCTTATAATAGGTAGATATGTAAAAATTTCTTTGATATATTCAATATGGCCGATAGCGCATTTCAAAGAATTAAATGTTAAATAGTGCTCCTGCTCCGTATGGTGCTTTAATCTATGGTACCGTATCAAAAGACAATAAATGAATAATGTGATACAATATTCACGATGGTGTCTTAGTGTCATCGTCTTGATCATCAATTTATTTAGGCAGGGAACGCTTGTCTCAGCTCCGTTTAAAAAAATAATGAAAACCCATTGAAAAAAATCAATGGTTCAATCACCCCATGAACTTGGATCTATGCATGTTCTTCGTTGTAATTTTTCATCTCTTATTTTCCGTTCAGGCAGAATGTTCCGTGTCAGCTCGGTCCATAAATGGATATGAATATTGCATGGAGGCTTGCAATTTTTAAAAAGGCATTTAAAATGCGAGCCTCCTGTGCTCGGAAGCTACTTCTTGAGGTAAAAAAATGAACGAAAAATTGGTCCATAGGAGAAGTCAAGTTCCGGCGATAACGATGATTAAGTTACGTGAGAAGAGCATTGTCGTAAAGTAACTGCGAACATTTTCATCGACCGTTTTTCCAGCTTTTGTCTTCATATACTGCTTCCTTATCGCTTACGGTTACAAAGTTATCCTTGAATTACGAAGACTCTCGCCCCGAGAGCGTTGGATATATTGTTCCCCGAAGCGAGAAGAATACATTAATTATTTATATTGATTTGTTGGCTGGATATTGTTCCTCGATTTTTGGGAAAGGCGTAATTTTTAAGCAATGTTACTGGCGGAAAAGTGGCATTTGGAAGGAGAAATAGGGGAATTTTGGAATGCAAACACAATCTACCGTATTCAAGGAATCTTTCAATACTTACCGGGCTGCTTTCACACCACGCATTTCTGGACTAACAAAAGCCTCACTTTTTCGCAGGAACTCCAGCATACACGTCAATACCAGCACCATATACACGTCAACAGCTGGCAAATTATCAGACTGCGCCTTGACGAAGCCTTCGTCAGTCATGTTCTCCACGCTGTATTAATAAAGTCACCTCTTGTTTCACTACGGAAAAACTTCACTCACTGAGTATGCCTGCAAATTTCAAAATGCAAATAACACACCAAAATCACACGTCCAAATTTCGAAGAGTCGATGGCAAGGATCAAAATCAATGCGAAAAACATGCCAAAGCCAAGGAACGCACCAAAATAAAAACGCCTTAAGATCGAAATAGAAGTCCAGGGATGGTTAATGTAAAAAAATCGCAATGATTAAACCAAAATTACACCGTCACCGAGGCCACAGAGACTTATTCAGATTACTCATAGCGCTCATAGCAGACAAGTATCAGAACTCTGACGTCACGCAGTTACCGATTCGATATATATCGATTGCTCATGATTTTCGGAAGAGAGCGTGGAATCTCATTTTTAAAGCTTAAAATAATGAATTTTTGCTCATTTTTCAATGAAATAAACATTGAATCCGAAATCCATGATCATTTATGCACGAAAATTGAGTATTTATTTTGAAATAAAAATTTCATGCACGGACCCTAATTAATTGTCATTTCTTCAATTCCCGAAAATTGAATCGACCACATTTCCAATTATTCTTATAATTGATGGATATCGATTTTTTTCGATAATCGCACAGGCCTACCTGACCTTCTGTGAGAAATCCACCCATTTGTACTTTGGCTGCATCATATTTATGAGCTTAAGAGTTGGAAGGCTACGTGATATTGTTATAGGAAGATGCTATCAAATAAATTAAGAATACTTTTAGATTGTTATCTATAAGTAGATAAAGATGCCGGCTGAGTATATATTTGAAGGCAAGAATCCAGGGAAATAGACCAAAAGGACGATTGAGAATAGGCTTAGTATACAAAAATTAAATCTTTAAACTGAACTTAAATAATAATCAGTGAAAGGGAATGCTTTTTATGTATCGGTACCGGTGTAGGTTAAGTCCTGACCTGCCAAGCTTTGAGTTGCAGGTTAGGGTCCCGCTTGGGTGGATTTTTCTGCATCCAGGACATGTTGTTTGTTAATGTCTAGTGTTGATGCAGTCCAAAAAGGCTCAAATGCTGTATAATAATGCTGTCAGAAAAAAATGTATAGTTGTGAATAGCCTATATACCTACAGGAGTCAAAAAAATAAGTATTAGTGTCAGTGGAGCTAATGATTATTAATTGAGGTGTTGAATCGTTAAGGCTTTGGCCAGAGGATTGACTGGCCTAATCTAATCCACTAGGTGAATCATATTGGTTGAGTAACGGTTGTGGTTCTCGTAGGAAGATGACCAGTTATAGGTCAGGGAGTCGGAGTGGGGTTATCCGTTAACGCATCTCCATATCTGTAAATGCGTCGAAGAAGGAGCAGGAGAGGCATAGGAATGAGAATGGAATTAGGAGGAGTGCACCTTGCGAATTTAAAGCTAATAGGGTCGAATTAGCACTTTTGCGGTGAGACTGGACAACTTTGGGAGAAAGAAAAAATACATTAAAATCAATCGAAGTGGCAACTAAAATATATTGTATATCTTTATTCCCCCTTCAAAACGATTTGTCGAATTTTGTTTTATTGCAGACATTAATTATTTGAACAATATTGCATATAATAATTTTTAAGTGTTTTGGGAACAAAGAATTACATGCAATAACGGAGCTGAGAAAGGTTCATGGTTATTTCACTCAACATTAGCCCATGATCAGTCAATCAACATCTTTTTCACACCAAAAAAGTTAAAAAGCTAATATGAAGTTTTATTTCGGAGACATTTGTTGCTCTTTAATATTTATTTTAAAAGTGGTTTACGAATGTTTGTTTGAAGGCTTTCACAGCAATTAGTATTTCCCCTTTCAACAATTTTCGGGCATTTCTGCTGCGTAGAGTAAATGTTTCTTTTTTGTAAAATTCCAAGTTTCGTTGTTCTAACTGAGAACGTCATCAGGAAACTGGAGAATTCGGTTATATTTGTGTTCTCTCACTGATAAACGACTAACCATTGTTGATAAAATTTAAGGGTCATTCTGAAATTATGTGGAAATTTGAGAACGAAAAATGTTTTTTTTCAATTATTAGATGTGATGTAATTTTATTTGTAATGGTGTTGTACTCAATGTATTTAAGTGATCTAACATTTAAACAGAGGTCAAGAACACGTTAATAGCTAAATAAGCTGAAATTTACACTATCTCAAAACACGGAGGTGACACAAATTTCCACGGAGTTGACATCCATGGAGGTGACAAAATCAAGAGTTTACCGCAGTTAACCGTCACTTTAAACTCTTATAGCAATGTGCTTTGATTCTAAGTAATTTCTTTATGACAACAAGCCATACAATCAAAGAAATTCTTAAATAGGTAATAATTTTTTTAAATTATGGACGGCATGGAGGTGACAGGCAATAAAAGAACTCCATGTTTTTACACCTAAAAGTAGAAATAAAGAGACCAAATGAACTTACTGTTTAGAAAAAAAACATTCTCCAACCAAAATGGTTGCTAAGGCTTTCTTGCAGTTAAACATTCAAGCTTGTGCTGCTTCCTGGTGGAGTTTAATAGAAGTTTTTCTATTTTCCCATGGCGGTGATATAAACGTTCGGGACATAACTTTCAATCTTTATATTTATCTCAAATAGAACTAACATATTCTATTTTTAGCCCATGGTTTAAGGCAATGGTACTAGTTAATTATGCGATGGTTGAATAAATTAATTTACTCAGTACAAAAAGTTTTGCTCACAGATCTTTAAGTAAAAACACGGCGTGGGACACCCATGGAGGTGACATTTAGGTGCTTAATCAATTTTTTTTGCTACAAATATATAAAATTTGGTATATTAGGACACTTTGTTAGTTAATATTCCTATTTTACTATTAATTAAAATTTTAATAAATAAAGCATTAATTAAATAAAGTAAAAAAGTGTTAAGGACTCAAATTTCCACTTAATTTCAGAATGACCCTTAAACAAGAAATGTAAATAAAAAAGTTAACGATCGGTTGTTACACTCATATTTTTGGAAATATGTCTGTTCCAGACGCTGCTTAGGTGGTAACCGTCTAACCTGTTAAAATTTGATGGACTTGATCTGTTGGGTTCTCTTGTGAAAATTATTTTGTGTATAACTCGATAAATAATATGGTTTGGTACCTTCATTGTGTTATTATTTTATTTACTGGAAATATTTAATTCTTATGCAAGTGTTGCCTGAAATTGACGCGTGTGTTACAGAAAAACACCTAGTATTTTCTACGCATCTCTAATTCTTGCCTTTGATCGCATGAGAATTGTGCTGTTTGTGAAAGTTACTGTTTAGTCTGCAAGAGAAGCTAATGTGGAAAGGTAGGATTTCGTATAGGATATTAGATAGAGTACGCGATTTTCTAAAAGTTTTACAAATATGAAAAAAATCACATATTAGTTATAAGCTAACGTAGGTATTGGTTCTATTTCTGGACTCAGCACCTACTTGATAAGTTCAAACATATTTATGCATATCTGTTAGATTCTCTTGCGAAAAATTCGTAGGAGACTCTCATAAATTCAAGTTTCTGCTTAAATTCGAAGGTTATAAATTTTGCCTTGAACGCAAACAGCTGAGCGTATATTGGATGCTTATGAGACTTTGGCATGGAGGAGATTTAATCAGGAATGTAGGAAGAAAAGGACTGGGATAAGTTGATGGAAATTTGAAGGAGACGAAGAAATTGAATGGAGAAGATACTGAGTGATAGCGGGATATAAATAGCCCAAAGATATCATTTATGAAAGGTTAGGTTTGTACGTCGAGAAGATTGTGGTAGATTATTGGTTTATTGGAAGACATGAAGGGGAGTGGTGAAGTACATGTCCCTAGAAATTGTTGCTTTTGGGAAAAATGCTACCTGTGAAAAAATAGCAGTTAGGGATTTGGTGGGGATAGCAGTTATATCCAAAATTGTATTATCACAGGAACTCGGTGAACTACATTGAATCAGTGAAACTTAATTTTATCACCTGATATTTATATTTCGATGCGCCTTTTGCACTCCTATTCTTCATTTTGAGGTGGAAAATACTTTTTAAGGAGATGTTTGTGGTCCGTACTTTTTAAGGAGATGTTTGTGGTCCGTGGTCTGAAGAGAATTTTTTACACTCGCATTTTGAAGAGATTTTTCACAATAGGTTTATTATGAAATTTAAAGTACTCAATTCTGACAAAAGGACTTATACTCCGCAGTGGTTCGTACGCGAAGCATGCTGCATTCGAACCTTTTCAAACTTTGAAAACCACTTCGCTTTCGATCGGAGTTTCTGTAGAGAGTATTGTTGCCCTCGTGAGATATTTTGAAACTGTTCCATCGTGCCGAGAAATGAATTCTTTTTTATGCTAATATTTTCAATGAAACCGAAAAGTGTCTCTTTAAAAAAGGGTAAACGTTTCTGTTTAAACACGACCATATAATTTTGGTGTTTTTTAACCTATATATTGGCATAAAAACAAACATACGAACACAAAAGTGTTACGAAAAGTACGTCGGTCTAAAACCATCTTCTTCGACGTAAACTGCATCCGTTCATTTTTATAAAACACATGCTAAATGTGGCAATTAATTTTTAGTTACCAACACATGACAGAATGGATTTAAGTATGCCTCTTCTTTTCTTTAGAATTCAACCGTTAATTTTTAGCTATGAAATTGGTAGCTTCCTGTACGTTTTTAATATTTATAATCTTAAAATATACATTTGCGCACATTATTTAATAAATAAATACGCTTCTTTCATCTACTGTCTCCAAAATTGACAGATATTAACGCGTAAAGCACACTATTTCGTGGTTCGTTGGTCATAATAACCTCATCAAATTTTCTCTTGAAAATCACAGGTTATACAGCCTATCCTGCTCTTTTTTCTTTTAGAAGAGATATATTTTAATGTTCCGTTTTTACAAACTCATACTCCACGACTATTTTTAGCCTCCTCTCATAAGACTAACTATGCTAAATTATCCCATTGGAGAGTAACATAAGGTTTAGCTACTTATTTCCTTCATTAGTTCTTTATATATATATATATATATATATATATATATATATATATATATATATATATATACTAAGTATTAATTTGAAATTGAATCTAATAGCCTTATCTCCAAATGGGATAACCTACTGTTTGGAGCTAACTGCGATTACAGCTATCACAAATCTGCGTTAATTGCAAATATTAATGTAGTAGTTATCATAATTGTACAGTTTTGTCAAGCGTCTAACATTTATGCTATGATAATAGATTAATGCATTACTATTGACTCGTTTATCACTGTATCAAAATGTTCATTTATTGCTTAGAATATTTGCGAATTTCCGTATAATGCATTATTTTATTCTTATGCTGATTGAAAGCTATCATTAAATTTTAGGACACCATATTGATTTTTTAACTGTTCATTCCTCGCAAATGTGAACTTTTTCAAATTTTTCCTCAATTTTTAATTCCACGTGCCATGTTATATCCATAATTTAGTTATATACTAATCACGTATATATTTTTTTTGATATACCAGAACCCGAAATTCTATTTATGCATGCAGTAGGTTTGTGATAAAATTTAAATTCACTCAAGGGGAATACCTTTCGTTAATGCAATCTCATATGCGTTAACTGTACAACATTGTTGCCCTCTACATTTTCCAAGATTATAAGATCTCTGTGCAGAAATGTTATGAAATGAGTTCATCATTCACCTGAGTTGATGAAAGGCTGTTTTCCTAGCACATTATTATGGGGTGACTTGCAGTGCGATCACTAATACTAAATCACATTTTGAATAAATAGAACAAAGATGTCTTTACGTGTTTTACTGGATTAAATAGGTAAAAAAAGGACACGAAATACTGACTCAGGTTTACTTTCCACAAATCAACAAGCGAGCATGAAATTTTAATAATTTCCTTTGCTTAATAAGTAGTAATTTTAGGAAACTAAAACACTGTACGCAAACAAAATGAATCATCAAATATTTGCGTTAACACGCGTTAATATATTTTTTAACAGAAAAATGCTGTTGTCCTCTACCATTTCCAAATTTGTAAGATATTTATGCTGAAAGATCATTACACATATCATTCACCTGAGCTGATGAAAGGTTGTTGCTCTAACACAGTGTGCCCATGGGTCGATTTGCCGATAATCAGTAACCCACATTTTGGCCAAATAGAATAAAAACGCTTTGGCGTGCATCGCCGAATGAAAAAAATTGAATAAGAACACAAAATACAAACTCATGTTTACTTTCCACGAATCGAAAAGCGAGTCTGAAATTTTCTTTTAATATTTGCATTGTAGTTATGTTAAGAAATCACAATACTAGATGCAAACAATAGTAGTATTTTCCGTGCTTCGCTCACGAAGTGGTCTGCGTTAGTATACTTTTGCAAAATACTTTTGAAAAACAATTTTGCTCCCGTTCCGAGTTTCTGTGGGGATGTCAAAAAATGCAAAACCAGTTGTTCGTTCTCCTGACATATTTTGGAGTCCCTTGTTGACAACGAACGAGTTTTGCTTCTCGCAAAAGAGGGCAATGCACTCGAACGGTATTGTGAACGGGAAGGGGAATGGAGATTTTTTTCCCCGATGGCTTCGATTTTTTTCATGTTTCACTCGCTTCGAATAGTCATGGTCATTCTTTTGGAAATAAAATATATTCATTCTTTTGGAAATAGTGAGCTGCAACCGCGGTTTTATTACGTCTGGTTGAATATTTTCTCGAAATGACACCCGATACGATTGCCACTGTTCACGTCTCGTGCTCTTATGTCGCCATTGTTCGCGTCAATGGCTATAACAATTAGCCATTATATATTATTATATTATCCATTGAGGATATATGAATAGTTTATGTACCTATTTCCTTTATTTATAATTAAATTATTATCATGCGCCCATATATTTAACCTGTTAAAGTCTACTTGGATTCTTTTATGACCTGTTTCAAAAATTGTATGCGTCTAAATTTATTATGTATTTTATATTATGCGTATAATATAAATGCGTATTATATGCATATATATTTATACTTATTAACACAATTTCATTAGCATACATTAAAATTTTACTATGTTTTACAGCCAAATATATATCATTTATGTGTATAAAAAATAGGAGAGGTCCCAGAATGGTCGATCCCCTTTCAATATCATGTCGATATTCGACTCCTGTGGGTGTATGTTGACCACCTTGGGATCCCCTGATGTGTAACGTTGTTTAAGGCTTATGCCTGAGGATAGATGATTTAATTCTCTCAAGTTCGTTGTTGCTGGCAAATTTTGTTGGTGATTAAAGAAAGGATTAAAGACTTTATTTACAAATTATAATGACTGTTTTTCATGCGGGGAAATAAACGCTATTGCTGTCTAGCTCATAGATATTTTGCTTGATATTTGTGGGAATTTCGTCTCAGCATTCAAGCGCATTGCGGCAGAATAGGATATCTTCTTTTGTTGACGTTGGAAATGATTATATGGAACCCTCTGGGAGTGAATGGTCGATATTGACTCCATAGGGTCGATTTTTGTTGTTGTTTTGTTGTTGATATGGGGTTTTAAGGGTCTATTGAAGAACGATAATTACAACTCACTGAGGAAATTAAACGGCAAGGTGGCTATGCGTCAGCGCATGACGTCTACATATGCGAAATGCCATGTAAGTCAACACTATAGAGTGTGTGGCACGGGGTGATTACACATTAGGCATGATGTAACACTCGTCCGAGTTCAAATTCGAACCTTTAACGATCTCCTTGTAAATGCAGGACCTAACCAGTAACCAGGAGAAACATGCTAGCATACAATACACGGGGTAATATATTTTATTCGGGGTAAGATATTAGTGACTGCTGATTAATATTACTAACACTATTAATTCAGAGATGCTAAGAGCTACAAACCCAAGCAGGAAACAAAGTTGTATGGGACATTTCAGGTGGGGTGAGATGTTAATAATAATGGTAAATTTTTAAACACAACTTCGAAGTCTAGTCTTCCTGGCGACAGTCAGTATCGTCTTCATGCCTCGACAGTCACGTTGATATGCACAAAATACAACGTAATTACGGACACACACGTCATGAAATGAATTCATATTCCATGCTGATATTAAAAACTAAATAAATAAGTAAAATTTGAAAGAGCCAAAGAAAACAACCTATCCTTCCACCAGCATTATTGGAGGCTTCTAGGCATTATTGGAGGCTATTATGGTCTCTAATCGTGCGAGGAAAAATTGAACTTTTAATCTGCCAAAACATTTTGAAGTATAGGTTGAGTGAAAATTAAGTTAATTTTAATATTATGTTCTCGCAAAATTTAAACTTTCATATATCTTCTTACGGCACTAAAAAAATAGTTACTTCGAGTATTTCTCTCACCTTTTTTCCGAACATGGATTCATTATTTCATGCGCGTATCATCACGTAGATAATATTTTGTTGAATATCGAATATTCTGGTTTGGGGTCATTGATAACGAAGGAGACTGGTTGTCAACTGTCATTTCATTAACTAAATTTACATTTTATTCGCAAATGATCTCTTGACTGTTGAATTAAGTAATTTTCTTCCTTCTTTCCACTGTAAATATAAAAAACCCTGGAACAATGAAACTATTTCCTCCACTCTCTGATAAATATTTTTACAAGAATTTGGTGGTGACAGAAGAGAGAGATCTCATGGCCATCCCTTCGTCCTTGTGGTAGTATGTCCCGTCTCAGATGAAGTGAGAATTCCTGAGGCAAAACTCTGCCAGTTCAAGGAAATCTTTCGGTAGACCTCTCTTTGTCAGTACTTTAATGAGGAGGGTGGAGTCATCGACAGGTACCATTGTGAAAAGGGACACTTTATCAAAGCTCACCATTAAGTCTCCATCTTCGGTGTTTATTCCGTTTATGATACCGATGAAGTGCGACGAATTTTGCACGAACGTGTCCGTCTTTTAGGTGAATGTCTGAAGTACTCTTGCGACGCATTGAGCGTCTGTCCAAGGTAATAGCGCAGTTGAAATATACTGATTTGGCTCGGAAAGAAATGAAAAGTAAACAGTTTTTTCACTTGCGCATGATTGAAGGAGGTTCGGTGGCTTCACTCAATGTAAGATAATTCAATGAAACTTGCTGAAAACATTACTTTTGTTGTCCTAAAGCTACTTGATTTTTTTCAGAATTATTTGCCGAAGATTTCAAAAGATATTTGAACGAGAAATGAGCAAGAAATCACACGGGTTCTTATGGGGACGCAAGGCTTTATTCATCGGAAAGACCCTTTTCTAATTATTCAATATATATCGTCTATAGAAAAATGTAAAACAGATTTTTACTCCGAGCGCTTGAAGAAATCACTCGCGCGCGTTGCGGACGATGTGAATTTGGCACCACGAGTAAGGTACTTGAATGTGGACGCGTAACTTGCAGGATGCAGAAGAAAAGGCATAAGACCCCTTGTAATTCCATGCCCAATTCTCGATCAGATATCTTAAGAAACCTGCCGCAAATAGTTCTGAAAATTAGCTGGTAGCTTGAGAACAATATTATTAATCCTTTCAGGAAGTTTCATTGAATTCTCTTGAGTGAAACCATCGAACCGTCTTAAACCAAGGCCACCATCATGGATTCTTCGGTAACGCGATACCCTTCCCTAAACGGAATTGGAGGTTTTTACTGATTGGTTGCATTTCTGTCAACTGTGCTATTATCCAGGACGGACTCGGTTTGTAAGTTGGAGCACCGATACTGCTCACAATTGGGCGCCTGGGGCCAATTCGTTTATTGTGCAAAAAATTACTCTAAATCTTTATTAATTTATTGAAGCAAGGATTAGTGGATTCATTCACGGCGTGATAATTATCGCACAGACGCTTTCGGGAGACCTCTCCTCTGCTTGCTTCCCCAAACGTGTTGCGGGGGAAGTGGGTATTGAAGGAAGTGTAAGGGGAGAGATGGGGGAGGGGGGTTCGCTGGGGTTCGGTAGGGGGGATGGGGGGTGTAGTAACTCGTTGCCATGCACCGTCGCCGCCAAGCACACAATCTTGCGGCATGCGGACAGGAAATGAAATGGGGGAGACTCTTCCCTCCCGTGCTATAACCAATCCTTTCCCACCCCCTCCCCCCGCCCCTTACTCTTGTGCCTTTCCCAGACCCCTCTTTCGTTGATGCAAACTTCTTCCTTCCCCCCATTGTTACGACCCCCCATGCATACGCGTATATACACGTATTGATCGATAATTTGGAGTTTTCCGCCGATGCGGCTGTAGTGTCGTCTTTTGTTTTGTCTTCGTGACTCCTATGCTGGTGGTACTAATGATAGAACGTAAGGAACTTATTCGGAATATGCGGCCCACTACCTTTTTTTTTTGCGAATCGGCGTGTTTTAGCATAACGTTTAATTATCATTAAGAATTTGCACATTGAATTTAATGAATAATTAATATAATAATGACACGAATTATAAATATAAGTTTTCATTCAAATTTAACCGTAGTGTAATTTTGTGAACAACAGTAAACGAGCAGTATAATCTTCTCAAATTATAATAAAGAATTTTCAGTCCACATTCCTATTCCTAAGGGAGTGTGGTTGCCTAGTGGGTAGAGCGCTAGACTATTGATCAAAGGTTCCCGGGTTCAAATCCGGGTGAAGCCTATGGACGCCCCTGAACAAAAAAATCCTCCCATGGCCCTGGGAAAGGAACTGGCCCCCCTACCCTGAATGTGTGAAATTCACACGCCTGTGGCTTAGTATGGGGTGAGCTCTACCCTCAACTATCCAAACCTTCGAGTTGAATCACTGAGTGAGAGTGATTCCTATTCGAACAGGAGTTTCCACACGACACTGTCGTTTTATGTACTCTCACATAACGCGGCCTTTGGAAAATGTCAAAATGTCATTCCATGTTTCTTTTTACTAACTCTTCCCAAGTGCAATATATATATATATATATATATATATATATATATATATATATATATATATATATATATATATATATATATATATATATATATTGTGTGCATATATTGCACAACAAACATATATATAACAACAATATATATAACAACAATATATATAACAACATTATATATATATATATATATATATATATATATATATATATATATATATTGCAAGAAATCTACGGATTCTTCTTGAGTAATAAAATTTAGAACCAAAGAACAAGATGTTGTTGACTCTATTGTGCATAAATACAGTGTAAGGTTTCCATCGTCTCGCATCGAGCTCTACAGCAATTGGCGCGTGCAGCCAAGGAAGCGCTTAGACGACTGAGCGGTAAGCGCTTTATGGTTCTATGCTTAGTTCGGGTTAACGGACTGCTAGAGATAGTGACGTCTAGGCCTGTGCGATTATCGAAAAAAATCGATATCAAGAATAATTGGAAATGCGGTCGATTCAATTGCCGGGAATTAAAGAAATGACAATTGACTGACGAAGGCCAATTAATTGATATCGAAATGGGTATCAATTAATTATCATTGCTCAATTCATTGACATCAACCAATTAATTGACCGGACTCAATTGATTCGTGCTTTTCAAAGGCTTTCCTTTGGCTATGAGAAGAATGAAATAACTAATTTGAAAAACAACGAAATAATTCAATCGGTTAGATTTTATTAATTAATTATAGGAATAGATCGCTATTTGAAGACAGGCAGATGAGATCCTCAGCGTGTTCATCCAACAGACACTGGCGTGTGTCGATGACAATGTTCCCACCGAGACTGAACTACCTCTCGGATGCAGTGCTAGTTGCTGGGATAGCTAGATACCTTCTTGCTAACTTCTGGAGGGAGGGGTAGGTGGTGGCCCCCTCCCGCCACCACGGCGACCTCCATCCTCACGTTTGGAATGTCCCTGAACCTAGCCATTGAAGATCTCCTGTTCGGTAGCAGGAGGGCGAGGCTGGCCGAGGCCTGCTCCATCCTGATCACCGACAACGCCGACGTTAGCCGAGCGGCGGCGCCGAGGCCGGGCGCTGAGCGAGAGCGTGCAGCAAGCATCAGCAGCGTCTGCCATCGGCTATATCAAATCCATAGCAAATCAATAAATGTCAATTTGTCGATTAGGTACCGGACAATAATTGTGAATTGAATACGAGTTGACAATTGAACAACAATTGACACTTGAAAAAATTGACAATCGAGTCAATTACCGCAATCGACATTGAGGTGCTGAAATAATCGATAAATTGTAAAAATAATTGAGTCGACGATTCAAGTAATCTAATAATCGCTCAGGCCTAGTGACGTCATAGCACCGCGCGTATTTGTAAACAGTTTCGGGTGGATCACGTCACGTTTAACCATTCGAATTCGACCATTAACGAATTTTTCCGGAGATCTGACCTAGCCCAATGCATTTCTTGTACCACTAATTCATTGTATGATGTGTCATCAAAATCAGTAGTGCCGTTATGGAGATGAATTTTTAATACCAGCATACAATGATTTTTCCTTTTTAAGGATAGCATAAGATAGCACGTGTTGGGAGCGTGTAAGAGGAAAAGCAATCTCGTAGCGTTTAGTGTAATAGAACCTATCCATTTCAGGGAAGATGGCGTATTTTAGGTAGTTTGAGCGAGATATCGCTTCATATAAAATTGGATGAATTTGCCCTCAATAAATGAAGAAAAATATCTCATCTTTCCAATGGTACAATATCAGCCAATTACCACTATAATTTTGTAGACATTTGCCACGGAATACCAGCCATTTTCCATGGGCAATGGTGTGGGTACAGACTCGGGATTTTATTTAATAAATGAAGAATTTATTGCGCATAGATATCGTCAGAGATTTAGCAGTATGTATTTTGTATGTTTTCTTAAATATTTCTAAAAATTAATCAACTACTCACCGCAGAAGTTTTTACAGATTCGCAAAAACAAATTCGGCTGTGAAGGCGTTTTCAACGTACGGCGGGAAAATATGAGTCAAGTTAAAGACTTATGCATGAATTTTGAGTTAGTTACTGAGAATTACAGTAATTTAAATCAATATATTTACTCCATTATTATTACAATGTATATATTTCAGGCTTCTTACATCTGCTGAAGTTAAAAAATGAAATTCGAATATGGTATCTATTATGACTAGGAAAAAATCTCGCTCCAACTACTTTAACGGAGAATATCCACGCGTTATCCGTGTCCTATGCGGGACAATACCTGCTGTTGCGATATCTCATGAAGAGATTATAGCATGAACAACAGGCGTAGGGTAGTCCCTCACAATTAGTCGTCCCAGGCGGACGAGTACAACAATTGACGAGTGGATAGGTGTCCCTTCTCTTGACGTCACAAATGGGACTCCATTCATTCGCTATTTATAGTACCTACACACGCACCCACTATTGTACACAATCTTGACGATGCAAACTTCTTTCTTCCATTGTCGAGAGCGCCTGTATATTATCGATCGAAAATTTTGTGTCTCGCGTCCCATGCAGCTTGAGTGTTGCGTTGTGGTGTCGTGTTTTTTTCCGTCTTTTGTTTTTTCGTGTGCTTTTTGAGAGCGTTTGGACGGCAAAGGATCTTGTTTGTCGGGTAGAAGGGGCCGGAGGTAGGGGAGGCAGCGGGAGCAAGGGGTTCTAACCGTGGGTGTTGATGCGTGAAGTCCTTTAGAGCCTTGAGTTTCATCCTTTCGTCACCTGATTTACCTCCAAAATCCTTTAAACTCTTTCTCGTTTCAGAGCTCCCTAAGCTTCTTTCATCAATTACACCTGATGTTTCGGGGGAAGCGATGCGTTTAATTCATGTATATTTTTTGACTCATCGTTTGACTTTATGCTTTAGGGAGAGCGCATGTAATTCTTTTTTTTTCCTTGACGACACTCCCAATTGCGAAGAAGTAAAACGTTTTCCGCTTTTTGCATGTTAAAACTCGTACTAAAATTAATACGAATCTTGACAGAAGCAAAACACTTGCAGTTTTTTTATATTATAAGAGTTAATACGACTAGTTTCGATGTTAATAAATCATATTCAAGAGAAGCTTTCAAGATACAGGCTCAAATATGCGCATGAAAAATGAGGGTGAGAGAAAAGAGAGGGAACAATCAGGCCAGAAGGGTGGAGGACTCTTCAACAAAGATCCGACTGAAGGTAGTTAAAGAGATTTTTCCCTAGTTCACATTAGAGACCATATACACATTTTCTTTTGAAGTGAAAACTTCTTATGTCGCGTTGAGCACTTTTGTAGATGGGTAAAAGACATTGGACTCGCGTCACCGTCACCGCTACTACAAATATGTATAATTATGTATATTCTGTATATACACAGTATACTCGCTATATACACAGTACTTGTGGATGGGTACAAACCATTGGACTCGCATCACCGTCACCATCACCGCTACTAAATATATGTGTAATTGTATATTCTGTATATACACTTTTGTGGATGGGTAAAAGCCATTGGACTCGCGTCACCGTCACCGTCATTGCTGCTAAATATATGTATAATTGTATATTCTGTATATACATAGTATACTCGCTATATACACAGTACTTGTGGATGGGTAAAAACCATTGGACTCGCGTCACCGTCACCGTCAAATAAACTATATTATAATTTTATTCATATTACATTATATATATCTAATATACGGTTTAGTTCATTCAATTTGGGTTGCTACAAATATTGTGCCGGATAATATAATAGTCCATACTCGTGCAGGAGAGTGTACTCGATACAAGAATAGTGAAGGTTAGTACAATATAACTCAATTTCTTTTAATACGTTCAATTTGAGTAGCTTATTCATATATACATAAACATAAACTTTGCAGACGATAAAAATCTACCATTGATTGAATTTTTAAATAGTGAGTTTGGTTTATCGATATCTAATGATCGCAATCTTGGCACAACGAAATATAAAACTACTATTGATGCACTATTTCCAAGACATTTAAGCAAATTCGAATCAAAATTATTCGTTTCTTACTTTAGTTACCATAAGCCTATTGTATCAGTTTTAGATATTGCCGATGATGATGGCGGTGATGACGAAAGAGTTGTTGAAATAATGGATGAAAGTTGATTATTCTGAAGTGTACAACTTTTATGTAAAATAATTGTGTACAATAGCGCAATAAATGAATATTTAATTTATTATATACATGAAACTACTTTCTACTGATTAATAAAACACTTCATTAGAAATTATTCCCTACATTCAAAAATGCTCACGTTATTTCAAGTTTTCACTTCTGTCGGCACTCCCGGAGTGCCTCTTTCTTTTTTTTAAATTAGGCTGGATTGAGGAGCATAAAGTAAATATTGTAACATTAATGACGCAACATTATTGTTTAAAATTACTTAAATCATCTGGGGGATTATCATTCGAATGCTTTTTCGATACTACCGTTGAAATCAAATTTGCTGAGGTTTTCATACAGATTTACGGAGTTGTTTCGAAACATGAAGGTCCAATAACTAATCGTAGTAAGTTGCATTTTTTTATGTCCCCGCAAAACGACCTCTGACGTCATTTCATCCATCGATCAAATGCCCGTGGTTCGATTCCCGGTGAATGCGGATATTTTTTCCAAGTATTTTCTGAATCTTAATACTGTTTGTTGTATTTCCGGCAGAAGTGGACATCTTCGCAAAAGCCTTTTAAAGGCATCTTTTAGAATGTGTCGGGAAGAAGAGGGAAGAAGCGATGGATGAAATGACGTCACGGCCGTAATGGGAAGGTTGCCTGTCCATTCAACTTTAGACTCTTGCAATTTTTGGAATCTTTAAGAGATGATTGGCAAATGATCACTTGTCATGGTCATTTGGCACGACACAGTAAAAAGCAAAAATCGTGATAAACTCCCATTGACTCAATATGGATGTACAGTCGCCGCATAAAGTCTGGCGACATCGACAAATGCGCCGAATAAGCGAAACTACGATTTTGAGTGGCTCCAGTGATTCACAAGTGAGAGGTGGGGAGGAGAGGTAGAGAGGAGGGGTGTGGGAAGGAGGTGAGAAAGTGGCCAGAGTAGTTGTGAATTGGAACCTCATCTTGGGGGCTAGTGAATTAAGGTGATTAAGTTGCCGATGTCGCAAGACTTTATGCGTTGACTGTACCTATAAGGTTTTAACTTGACTCGTTGTTTCACGGTGTACGCTAAAAACGTCTTTAGCTAATTTAGTCTTTAGATGAGCCGTTAAGAGACTCGGGATGCTAGACGATAGACTTAATAATAGATAGACTTGCACCATTAAATGACTTAAATTTAATTTTATTCGCATCCTGTCTACCTTTAGAAAAGCTTGTCCTCTATCTGATAAGAACAGCAAAATGTTACCATTCCATATTATTTTACCATCTGACTGAACTTCAAATTAATTGGTACCTAATCAATTCGAGAATGGGAGAAATGCGGGGAAAATTAGTATTTTTCCAAATAATATATAAGCCGTATTCGCGGGAAACTGTTAAAAAGACGCATAATACACAGAAAAATGCTATAGAAATATAGGAATCTTATCACGTTATTTTATGAGTAATTAGCCAATTGCTGCGATGTTTGACGTCAAAATGCGGAAATTTCATAGAAATGTCGCTGCGTTCGGCTCCTATTGCTGGAAAAAGTGCTAATTTAAAACATATTCACGGAGTAATCAGCATATTTTGTATCTTAATATTGGTTTTAAATAGGGAAAGCAGGTCAACACCGAAAGCAGGTTTTTTTAACCAAGTAAACAAAAAGTTGTAATTTAGTACTTTTTTTTTTAAACTTTGATGCTTTTTTATTTTTTGTTTTATTTACGCGTAGATTTTCCGGAAAAAGCCAATGGTTAATCTTTTCCCTCTATTTTTGGAGCAAAATTAATGGATCTAATCACTCTTTTTGCAAACTGGTGCGGAAAATTAGCACTACTTTACAAAAACATACCTTGCGTGTCCTTTCACTTTTTTTTGCATGAGAACTTCCCAATCTTCGTTTAGCATTTAGACTTCGTGTTTTTCTGGAAGTGATACGTGCCATTCAAAGGCTTTTTTTTTAGCTCAAGGCTTCTTTTTTTTACTACACATAATGTTCTCCAAAAACGTTAAGGTTAGGCCCTTAAATTTTTTTTCTAGTAGCATAACGTGTGATGTTAATTATTATTTTGTAAATTAGTTTGAAAACTTAGGTGCTGTGCATATAAAAGTCCACGAAAATCTAGTCCGGCATCCTCGGTGTCTTTTTATCAATTGAACGTCTGAGTGGAAGAACAGTATTATTCCAAAATCTCATTTTTCAGGAAATTAAAAAAAACTTTATAACTAAGAAATTTGAATTTTTACAGAAAAACCTACCATTGAAAATATGTAGATATTTGGACACTAAATACTGTCTGAAAATGGGAAAAAACACAAAATTTTAGTTTTATATTTATTTACTATAATGTGCCATGGAATATTATCTTTCTTCCACTCAAAACAGTTTTTATCAAAAATAGGGATAAATAACAGCTTCTTTAATTACTTTTTGAGACATAACTCTTTTATTTAGCATGAAAAATGGAAAATAATAATTTTAGGGAGAAGTAAACATATTTTTTTTAAATATAGAAGAATGAGTTTCTTTTAAATGTGAGTCCATTTACTGATTATGAAATCATAATAGTTTTGGTTCTTTCGTTTCCCGGCAATCTGTACATAAAGAGTTTATTAGGACTTTAAATAATTCTTGAACTAAAACACAGCTTTCACCACAATATAACCTCGCAACAACAAACTCAACGAAAATAACAATATTATTGTACTGTCCGTTGTGAGAGGACAGCGCCCTGGGTGGTAGAAATGAGTACTAGGCGAGCACGGCGCGGCGTGTGAGTGGAAGATGAGTAACATTCCTGGAATGTTATTTTTCTTCCACTCATTGCAAACTTTTAAGCATTATTTCAACGACAGGTAGGACGGAAATATTACTGATCTTCCGCTAAACGATAGCACTACATTCAAACTACAAAATGGCTATCTTAACTTTTTTTTGTATTTTTTGGAATATTACTGTTGTTCTACTCAGACGTTCAATTACTGTTGACGTTTTCTCAAAGTGATGCGTGCTTTTTAATTTCTTCGAACTCATCTCTTTGTTCGTTGTGGAAGCACATTCAAATTCCATTTGAAAGTGTAAAATGATTTTCTAACTACCAATTGGTGACGTCATCAATATGTGAGTTTGGCGAAAAACATTGGTGCTAAATTACGTGTCGCTGACAATGCAAAATGTCTAAATCGATGTAAGAATTGGCGTGGAGTTTGCGAGTGGGATTATTTGAACCCGTTTGGATCGGTTTGAAGGATGAAACCACGAAGCCAGCTGAATTAACAAAGGTTAAAGAAAATAAAGGTAGATACATTATATTTTTGAAAAATTGAAAAGTTTGTGTATTTCAGGAAAAATGTCGGAACATATCCTAAAGAAGAACGTGGATACTTACAGGAAGAGGGCACACGATGAAAGAGCATCTAATTCTGAACATTAAAATGCCATTATTGTCTTCCGCCGAACGTTCCAGAAAGTTTTGGGAGCGACAGAAAATTTAAAGCTACAGCCCAGTCAGCACTTACTAATAGTGTGCAAGCAATGAAAGCTCACGGCTATGGCTGGCGCTTTCATTTATTCCATTTCACTCATACACATCCTCCTGTCTTAAGACGGCATTTCTTTCAAAAAGCAATTAAAAACTAAATTAAAATTAAGAATAATCTAATTTGTGTACAGAAGCAGAGGAAATTAGACTCCTATGCATGCATTTCGGTCATCCAGGTCACCATCGGTAGGGAGAGGTTTTTGGACACTTGGACTTTTAGCCTCGGCACGTGTTCACGAGAATAAAAAAAAACCACTCCCTGTCGATAGTCACCTGGATGACCGAAATGCATGCATAGGAGTCTAATTTCCTCTGCTTCTGTAGACAAATTAGATTAATCTTTAATTTGAACGATGTTTATAGCAATCAACACCAACGTTAGGGTCTTGGACGTGAATATAGGTACATATGGATCTAAATCTTCGGCACTACTATACGGGCAGCAGTGTTGCCTAGCTTTCCGCCAAAGATAGGTCGCGCTGTAATCGGCATGGTTTTGCTTCTGTGTGTCAAAAATGGCCGGTTTAATTTGGTGGTTAGTTCCATTACCTTTATTTCCAGTATCTCCATTTGAGTCACGGCCTTTCCTTCGGTATGGTTCGCTTATGTGAGCCAAAAATGGCCGGTGTTAGTAGGGAGGCCAATTCCGGTACCTTTATTTCCAGTATCTCCATTTGAATCATGACCTTTCCTTATTAGAACCACCTTCTCAAGAGTGGCGGTGCTACAATCTGCTTGGTCCTGATTTTTCAGTGCATGTGAAATGTTTGGCAACACCCACTGGGAGCAAGTTTAGGATCCATGTGTATATTCATGGTCGTGGAAATCGCCTGTTAGTTTTTTTTACAGTTCTTCATTGGCCTCTTTGACCTTCGACAGTGCTTCTATGACCTACGTTAAACTTTGCGTGATTTATGTAATGCCTGTTTTTAAAAGATAAATGAATATACTACATGACAGTTGAACAAAATTCTTGTAAAGCCTTTGAAAATCGGAAGAATTTGAGTACACGAACAGTATTTAACAAGTACTCTTACTTTTTTTGCGGCATGACTTGGTTGTACTGCATTACCAACTAAATGAAAAGCCTCCTGTATAAAATACTTATTCCAAAATTTAATTCCAACTCAGGTTTCATCAGTTTACAGTTATTTTCGATACCTTAAAAATTACTGATAAAAGTTGTTACCGGAATCAGAATTAAATATTAAGTCTTGACCTAACTAAGTGCTTTTTATTCAATAAGTATTTAATTATCTTATATCGTATGTTTTTGTTTGTTTTAATTTAATTGAATTCATCTGTAGTGTGTGTGGAGCATTCACAATGTTTTAAAACTGTTGAATTTGAACTTCATTTAATTTTTAAACAGGGTATAAATTTGGTCGAAAATCGACGTTGTTTCACGTAGCCTTGTTTAAAATTCCGCGGGCTTCGCGGCGTCGGGTCGTTACGTCATCGGGATTTGTTGGATGACGTTACGGACCGGTATATCTTCCAGTAATAAGAATCAGGAAGCCTGGGTAGCGTGGCGGTCTGCGCATTGGCCCGGCAAGTTCGTGGTTTGATTTCCGGTCCAGGTTGTTTTTTCCCCTAGGCAATTACTACGTATTTTCATCGCCGGTTTCGGTAGAAATATTCACTCATTTTCTTGTGTAATTGTGCTATATATCCTAGTTTGACGAAAATAATCGTTCTTACTTCCCCTATGAAAGACAATGAAAAAGTATGATTAGATCCTAGCCGTGGAAATACATTTGCAGTGGTGAAGCGATGCCTTGGGGTGACGTCATGCCACTGAGATGCCTTTTTATGTCACATTATTTTTTCAAATTTTATTTGCCTTTGAAATGCAACCATTTACGGCAGCGGTGGACGCATGTAACGTATGGATTATATTTGAGATCGATTGAATATTTTCTGTCTGGTACTCTATTCAACTATGAAGAATAAATTTTATCCATGATCGCCATAGGTTGACTGCGCCTTCACCATCCCACCACCCTCCCATCATGACGTAGAAATTGTGATTTTTTAATTGGCCCGGTTGACTAGATTTTTTCATAAAAGGTTATTCGCCCTTTTTTCCTCCAATAATTCCGCGGATTAGTAATATCACGACAAAAGTGGAGCGTCATGAGAGGCTCATCGGATTTTCGAATGCAGTCCGGATTCTCTTGTCGTTTCGTCGTGTTTTCATTGTGATGGCCACATGGTATATTCGAGATGATAAGCCTGGCTAGAGGCTCTGTCGTGAAATCACACCACTGGCTGCATCATCCACCGCTCTTACGACGGATTATATGAAAAAAATAATGTTGGCTCAAATGGCAGAAGCAGTATTTGGCGTTCACGATGAAAGGCCGTCACTGAGCACATACAGAGAGGTCAAAATCAGCAATGGCTGTAATAATTATTTGCGCAATCCACCATTTTCCTGGCAAGTTCCATTCCGCCCAGTTGATAGATAAATTGTGGCGAAAAGTTAGACAAAGTGGATTAAAATAAATGTTTGGAGCGATTTTTGTGTATGTGCAGATTCGCGTGAAACATCGTATATGTGTTTTCATTAGTGATATCTTCTACTCTACTATGCAAAAGGCTACGCGTATGTACGTATGATTCAGTTGTTAGGCTTGGTGATTCCGGTTTACGCCAATAGATGGCAAGCGAGCTCCCATATTCTTCACATACTGACTCAAGGCGTGGGCGTATGCGTTTTTCAAAATACACGTTTTTTTTATATAAAAACATAATAATTCTTACGAACTGTGAAGAAGATTTTTAGTTTGTGCTAATTATAATATATAATAATTAATTATAGTTTTAATTATTACATATAATAATTAATGTAAGTTTTATATTATTAATATATTATTTCTTACAGTTGTAACACATCCCTCCGAGTCCCCGGCAAGCATTAGGTTTCTTTGCCGTCATAATGGCCGGAGACTCGAGAGGGGTTGGGCAGTAATCATTGCCACGTCCGACTCCCATCGGGTGAGTCCGACTCCCTACTCTGCTGTTGGGTCATGCGTACGCACTAGACGGAGTGACCCCAGGATGACGGCGTTCTGCATGCTTGCAAGTAGTAATTCCGCCTGTGCCACGCAGGACGGAATGCGCTTGATGTTATTTAGCAGCGAGCCCTTGACTCCACCGAGCACACCTACGATGAGGACCACTAGTTTTACAGAGTGTCCGGGGTACATCTGTCGATGTTCGAAAAGCAGGTCTTGATATTTCGTCCGTTTTTCCACCTCCTTCGCATCCATGTTAGTTTCAGCCAGAGCCGAAAACTCGATCACGAAAATGGAGCTTGTGAGGTGGTCGAGGAGAACGATATCAGGCTTGGTCGCCTTCAACTGCCTGGTGGTGGAGAAGGAGTAATTCCACCTGATTGTGCATTTATCGTTCTCCATGACGGACTCAATATCTCCAGGGGCATAGGGCAGCACAGGTGTTTCGTCGATGGCATAATGGTGTCGATGGTGATAGTATATCACCCGCAGGGCCGCGTTGTGCCGAGCTAGATACGCTGACCTGGCGTAAGAACTACAGCCGGGAGAAGGAGACCCAAAGTCTCTGGCTGGGCTCGGCACGCCCTGCATCTCGTGTCCGCGACATCCGCCTTGAATATAATGCGGCGGTACACGAGTGTGTTTATGACACCATCCTGGCACGCGAGTACAAAACCCTCGGTTTCTGACTTCAGACCGGCGGAGCGTAGGAAGGATAACGTCAGCTCCTTCGATAACCCATGCTTTTTGATGTTTCGATAGAAACATCCATGCATGGGCTTATCGGTATGCGCCTTGAGCAATGCCTTCTGCTCGGCTTTTTTTAATTCGAGCTTGAGGACGTCTGCCTTCAATGACGAGATGGTCGTGTCATTGTCGCTTCCGTCGGATGACGGGTCGAAGTCGAGACCGGTTTCGTCCGCTGCTCTCTTTGCCGCCTGGAAGAGAAACGCCCCTACTCCCGCACTCTCGTGCCCTCTCACGAGATTGAGTAGGGGGTCCCTGCTTTTCAACACTCGGCATGCTGTACCCTGGACAACTCTGTTGTGGAGACACTCCGGACTCAATAGTCCTCTACCACCTATATTGCGAGGGAGATACAATCTGGCGACGGAAGATTTCGGATGAAGACTTCTATAGATGGTCATCATCTTCCTCGTTCCCCTATCAAGGTTCTGCAACGCATTAACGTTCCACTTCATGAATCCAAAAGTATACAGCAGTATAGGAACCGCGAACATGTTCGTGGAAAGAACCTTGATCTTGCCAGACAGCTGAGAACTCCAGATGTTCCTGAGAGTCTGCCTGTATTTTATGGTGAGCCTTTCCTTCACTGCTGCAACCTCCTGCATTCGGCGCTGGGGGACACCGAGGTATTCATAGCTATCATTGTCCTCGAGGTGATGAATGATGATCCCGTCAACAAGTTGCACATCTTCCTTGATCTCCGAAAATCTTCCTCTCGCCAGGTGGATGGATGCACACTTGTCCAATCCAAACTCCATCCCTATAGCCTCACTGTATTCCAGTACGGTGTCCAGGGCAGTGCGAAGGTCTTTTGCATTAGAAGCATAAAGCTTCAGGTCATCCATGTAAAATAAATGGGTGACCTTATGCTTCCTGTCACCTGGAACACCACACATGTATCCTCTACCTCGTCGAAGCCTAAGGGGCAGGGTAGGAGGGAAATACAAAACAGTAAGGGTCTCGAGCTGTTGCCTTGGAAAACGCCACGGTGGTATGTTACCAACTCTGTGGAAACTGACTGCTTGCCTGAAGTCAGAACAAAGTGCGTTTTTCAGAGTGGTAACAGGCGTTGGATGCAGGGCACTACATCTGGATAGACTTTCATCAACTTCAGCATAGCAATCAAAAGCTCATGCGAAGTGGTGTCAAAGGCCTCCTTGTAGTCCACCCAGGCCATTGATAGGTTTCGCTTATGCACCTATCAATGAGCAGGTTTTCCTTGCATCCCACGAGTCCCCGCTTTGAGCCCCTCTGCTCGTACACCTCCTCCCACACAGGCTGGACGTGTGAAGGATATGGTCGCAGAAGATCGAGGTGAACACCTTATATACAGTGTTGAGGCAGGTTATAGGGCGGTAGCTCCTTGGATTGGACAAGTCTCCCTTCTTAGGTATCAGAACCTTGCACCCCTCAGTCAGCCTAGGTGGAATATGATCTCTACCTATTAGAAAGGAAATGAAGATTCTGGCGAGGTTTTGGTGGGTGGAAGTAAACTTCTTCCACCAGAAGTTATTCACGCCATCTATTCCTGGAGCCATGTCCACATCCACATCTTGTAGGTGGTGGTCACACAACTACTTAAAGAGGCCTATCGCCGGAGTGTCTCCGTTGAATGGCTTGGACGTTTCGTAGACATCCTTCCAGAAACGTTCAACCTCTTTGACGGGTGGCGGAGATTCAACGACAGGCGGAGGTGGTCGAACGAGACGGGACGAGTGAAGGAGAAAGGTAGAATTTTCCCTCACGGGCCCTACTTCTCTTGAGGAGTTTTTTCCGGGCAGTGGTGAGTGCTCGTACTCTATCGACCGCGTGCTGCTTAATGGTAAGCAGCACGCTTTTATTCAGTGTGTGATGGTTTTATCTGAGACTGCGCGCTATGCGCCGAACTTAGGGAGTGAAAGTTCGCCCAGATAAGATATATTCCATCACACACTGGTTTCTCGACGCTTGTCGTCTCGCCTGCGTGATCTTGGCCTCCAACTGTTCCAGCCTCTTTGCTGCTTTGTCCTCTCAAGAGGTGTTCTTTTGGGAATGAGCCATAATTTTGGCAGCAGCGTAGACCACGCAATTTATCGTCCAAAGGTCCGACGTTTCCGTTAGGATTTCGTCGATAAGACCATTCAAATGGGGCAGTTGGTTACCCCGCAGAGAGATCTTTCGATGGATGTCTCTCTGCCTAGGTTGTCCTTCATCATAGTTAATGGTGCTTAACAACCGCGTTCGTAGTTCAGAGACGGCCTGACCAGCTTCTTCCCCATTTGGCCGAAATACTGACACAAATGTCGTTCTCGCCTCAGGTGGTGGAGAGGCTGCCTGTGTTGGGGAGAGAGGTCTGGCCGGTGGTGTGTTCCTCTGAACTGGCGGTTTGTGGGGAGTTTTCTTTTTTCACAGGTGGTTGGCATAATCGCGCAGATTCTGCTGCGATAGATGGTCGTGTTCCGGATGCATCTCACACCACAAAGAGTGCATCCTTGCCATATACCCCCTGCGATCGGGCTCGCTGGCAGCATGGCATGCGAGGAGGTCGCCCCTTAGGGCTTCCGTCCACTGCATACGAGCTCCCTTCTAAGGTGGTGAATTTTCATTACCACACCCAACTGTACTAGGGCCCCCATCCGAGGGGCCGGTTGTGGGTGACTTTCCTGGTTATCTTTTTTGGAGCCAGCTTAACCGCGTGTCGGGTGGTTAGCCCCACACGCAGAGGTACACCCTTAGCCGGCGAAAGCCGTTACCAGGTACGCCACGGGGAGGCTGGTGGTCCGGCTTTCGTACCCTTATTAATATATTATTATTATTTTATATACTATTATTAATTTTAGTTTTTATTATTGTACATTATTATATGTAATAATTAAATAATAATAAAAAATAAATTAATTTCAATGTAGTTATTTACTATATTCATTACTTTTTGGCTATTTCGCCAACATTTTAACTTGTTTCAGCGGGCATTTCAACTAGTCGAGATATAAGAGAAAATATTACATAATACTGATTTGAGTTTATAGAAATTCAATGCTATTTTATCGTGTAGCTTTAATTAATAAGAGATATATGTCGTGATAATTCGATTACATGTGGACAAATGTTCTTCAGTACGCGAAATTGTAAATTTCGTATTAATGTACTTGTTGATAACAAATAGCAAGGTGCTACACCGAGTCCAATTCTCGAAAAACACATACATCAATATAATTCCGTCTAAAATTCTTATATCATTTCCATTACTGCCTGTACGGTGAATTCCAATGAATAAACTGATGCATTTAATAATATACCGTCTTAGCATTTTTTTCGACTTATGAACTTGAAAAATTATTAAAACTTGCACTCCATGACAAACGATTACCGCTCCAGCCACCTTAAATTGAAAAGAATTCTCGGAAGTACCTAATATTGAACGTAACAATTCATTCTTTAGAGAAAATGTCAGCTGGACCCGATTTATAGCGTCTGGTTGAATATGTTCTCGGAATGTCATCCGAAGCGAATGTGCTGTTCTGTTGCTAATTTTCATGTCAATGGCTTTAATAATTTTGAGGAAACCGGGACTAGCCACGGTAGTAACCTTTACGGAGTCACCCGCAAGTGCGCATTCCACAGGAGAACCATGCTCCTATAAAGCCACCAAATTATCCACAGGGGAGAAGGACGCCTCGGTAGCTTAACTGGTTAAAGCACTCGGCGCGAAATCGAGGGATCCGGGTTCGAATCCCGGTCTAGGCGAATGATTTTTTTCCTGTGGAATATCGCTCTTTAATAATTGCTCGTGCCATCTGGAAATTTCTAGTTTAATGCGCAAGTTACTTAGAGAAAGCTGCTTTTGACGTAAATTCCACGTGTAAATGGCTCTTCAATTCCGGTTGCGGATCTTTTAAAAGTTTCGACAAGTCGCTTGCAGAATTGTTGCCAGTGTAAACAGCAACCAATCTGTCTATGCACGAACTTGTGAAAAAGTATTGTCTGAGTGAAGTTCCCCGAAAGCTCTTGCTGAGGAAACTTGTGGAAGTAACTTGCCAGTGTAAACCCTCCCTTAGGCCAGACTCAGCGCTGGATACGAGTTCCAGTGGGATTATTTTCTTACGAGAATCACGCGACGTGTTTGCTAGCCTTTTTTTCCTCATATCCTCTCCTGATGCCATTCCAAGAGGAACGTGTCGAGCTTCGTGTAGGATTGCTGATGTAACTGCTCTTCAAATGATTCATTGCGGTGTGGGGGGGATTTTCGTCACCTCCCTGATTATTTCGACCCCCAGTTTTGTTAGCTCCTTATCTCCGCCGCGCAATATCCTTCCGCCGACCAAAAGCGTGTTGTTTTTTTGCGCTCGGGATCTTCCGCAGGGATTAATCCGTATGATTCCGGGAATGAGCAGGAAAAGCAGCTCCATATCCTCCGAAATTACTCCGAACGAAATGGAATCTTTTCCAAGTTTTTTTGGAAATCCAAGAAAATCTGCTGCTTTTAGTTTATATTTACATTGGTCTCTGACAAATTGGTTAGACCAAAATAGCCGTGCTAAAATGCAGATAAATCATATATCCTCACACAGGAAATTTTGGATTAATAAACATATTGGGGGATCTAAATTATATGCTATATGTACGCTCTATTTACGTAATCCTTTAAACCAAAAACACTTATTAGACTGATAAAGTCGCGGGTGAAAGTAAAGAATCTTAGATGATTTCACACCGAGGAAATTTAAAATTCTCAAATGTTTTGGTTGTCTGAAAGAATTGCTACTTTCATGTTATATGTAGCGCAATATTGCGTTGCTAGTGATGTTGATTCGACAAGTAATATCATGGTCGAATGTAAATAATCACACACTGTTAATTAAAGAATAATTATTACGGGAAATATGATATTTCCAAATTGTTTGGTGAATCTGAAAATAAATGGCTTCGTTTGTGTTAAACTTACGTTAATCTTTGGGCAAAAACTTCAATTACACAGGGGAAAATCATGGTTAGATATCTTTAATTTAAGAGTGTCTTGCGACCAGAAAATGTATGTCTTGGGTGTAGGATAGCACGTGTGAAGCATCCATTTTAACTGAGACGCGTCAAAAAATGACAAAATTTCACAGCAATGGAAACATTGTAAAATTGTAAATTTTGCGAGTTTCTTGTTGAACTCGCAAAATGGTTTTTCATGATGTCTTTTACGGAATCAGTTGTAAAAATACCAAATTTACTAAACCATTTCTCACGATTTTATCTTAAACCTTGGTTTCATCGAACGCTTTGTAAAATATAGCTGGATGCATTTCGATTACGTCCATTTCTATGTCCTACGTTTGGACAATGAATTTTTTAAAACACTTTCAAGGAAAATTGTATATGTGGCCAACAAACATACGTTTGTCAAGAAATTGATGTCTTGAAATGATAATAAAAACAGGCATGGAAATGTAACGAAACAGGAATATTGCGCGTGATTTTATCCTGTTAGATAATCAACAGATGGAGATCAAATGGACGTAAAAAATTACCAAAGAAAAATTGTTGTCATGAGGTGGGAGAGCAGACACATCTATTACTACCCACCACGTTGTTCCCTTTCGAAAAAAGTTTAATTCTCCGTGTCCATGCATACATACCATATACTACGGTTTATTTGATCATGGGAATAAAATTAGGGAAATGCTCTGCAGAATGGACTGGTTTAAAATTTCATTTTTCCCGCGAACGATAAGAGAATATAATAGCTGCCAATGAGGCTTTAAACTACATAGGTAGTGTAGCTAATTAGTTGATTTTCTTCCTAATGCTTGACTTATATATGTTTTTTGGGTTGTCCGCGTCTTGCTAGCTGGTTCGATGGTGGCCAAGAGAAGATTAGAACAAGAACCAGCTAGCAAGACGCGGACAACCCAAAAAACATATATAAGTCATAATATGGACCGCGAAAGTTTTAACGACTTTTCCTAATGCTTGTTTCTTAATCTGCAACGGAGCACTAACAGCGCGTTTCGCATGCATTTTGCATGACTCTTGTATCTCTGTGCGTTTATACAGTTGCAAAATACATTAATACGAATAGATTTTGTAAAATTGGTGGCATACCTATAGTGTAGTGAATATTGGAGAAATTTCACCTCCTGGCAGATATTTGCAGTTTTTTTTTATAATCGATCAATAGTCGTAGTTTTATAAACTTTATAAGGGAATAGTGTAGTGTCTGTTGGTATTAACTCAACCCCTGCCACACACCACTGAGGTGCCTTGCAGGATATTATGTACATTTAGTGTCGACGATAAGCCTGTCAAGCTGACTCTGCATTAATAAATTCCTCAATACCTCCCTTGTCCTTGCATATATATTTTGCTTCAGTTACAGACAATGCATCGCTTCTTACACAAACCCTTTCGTTCTTACGGTAGTTTGAGCGAGATATTTCCCTAGTCAAAATAGAGACCATATACGAATTTTATTTTTTAATTTCGGCATCTGTAGGATGTATGAAGTAAATATTGTGATATTGATGGCGCCAAAGTATAGTTATATTTGTCAAACATTCTCAATAGGTACTTAAATAAATATATCCACATAAGTCTCTAACTTGACTCATTTTTTCACGCAGTATGGTGATCGCGCCTTCACAACAGATATTTTTTGCAATTCTGTAAAAATTACTGCGATGAGTAATTGATTGAATTTAAAGATATAGTTGAGAAACCGTATGTGCAAACTACACACCGTTAGTTAATCCAACCCATGCAAACAGCTTATATTTTTAGGGAAATTGCTCGATAAGTAGTTCGGCAAGGGGTTAGTTTTTTTATATCATTGGAAAGACGAGATTTTTTTCTTTAAAATTAGTTCAAATTCATAAAATTCTAGTATAAGAGGTATCTCGCTCAAACTACCTGAAAAATTGAATTATTCCTCCACTTTAAGATGACTCTCTCGGTCCACGTCTCTCCCATGACTTTCTCGGTCTACCCCTTCCTCTCCCGCCGTTCACTGCTCTCTCATAAATCTACTTCGTTATTCCATTCTCTCGAAGTGGCCAAACCAACTTAGCACGTCCAGTACCGAATCATCCATTTCACATTCTTTCGTGACCCACTCATTCTTCTCCCTATCCGTCCTGTTTCGACCTCGAGAACTTCTCAGATAAGGCATACCCTCTCCATTTAGCCTGCCCTTATGCTTATCCTTTATTATGTATAGGAATAAGTGTGGATAGATGACCGTCTTTAATGGGGAGAGATATATACTAGATACATTTGTCTTCCATTTAATCTCTCGTCAATGTTACATACAATTAATATAATATTGTGTTTACGGTAAATGATACGTACTTAGAGGTACATATATATTACACTGTTGTAATTGAATAGAGTGCTACAGCAAATAAAATTTCGAATCGATGACTGATGATGGAGAAGAGTTTTTATAAGAGTCCCAGTCGCGAAAACACAGAAAATATAATTTGCTACCAGTGCCTTCTCGGACGGCCGAGAGGAACGTATTTACCTCAGATGGGGTCGGATGAAATTCGCAAACAAAGCATTCTCTTTGGAATAGAAAACAAGACTACCCTTATCCATCTGCAAGTCCCGAGCTTCGTAATCCCTCGGAATATATTTCAGTCTTCATTTCTCATTCCATGGCGATGCATGAAAAATTCAACGCGTCTGGGTGTTTGGTGAGTGTATTCTTGCCCATAATCCCCTTGTTTCAGCCCCAGCGTCGAGGAACACCTTACAAACACACACACACACGCATCTTCATTTTTTGTTCGCCTCGCGCGACGAGGCTTCTTTTTTTCTGCTGGATCTCGGGTGAAGGGGCGTCTCACCGTCCCAAATGAATCCATTATAATGTTATGACTCATTTATTCTTCGTCCTAATACTCCTCCGTCCTAATACTCGTCTCGCATTGACATGAGGCATGACCTCACTTCACTGCGCATGACACCATCTTGGTAAGCCTATACCCACTAGAAGATGTGACAAAAATATCCGCACTACCCCCAAAAGGTCTGAGTTCTCTTTCGCAAAGTCCATTTGTTCACTTAATATCGACTCGAGGTAAGGGAGTGAAGTCGAATGTAATCACATAACGAAAATTAATTTCCACTAGCTAACCTAACTAATTCAAAGGATGTACATACAAAAAGCATTTCATCAAGAATAGACATGCCCATTATGGTGATGCTAGCCTTAGTATATTGCAGCTCCCGGCGAGTTTCCATTTTTCGTGGTGAGATGAAAAAAATACGGAAGGAATAGCCAATTTCTTCAAAAACTTTCTTCCAGACAAGACTTCTTTTTTCATCTTCATCGTTCATATTTAACTTAAGCTTAGACTATTACAGTAGGTGTGGGCTAGGGCCCAGCCACATTGACACACCGGTTCTCGTAAGATAACCGAAGTTAAGCAATGTTGGGCCCGGACGGTTGGACGGGTGACCATACATACCTTCACCGTGGTACTCTTGTCCCCTGTCTGCATGTGGCAGACAGGCATGGGGTTGGCACAATGGACCAAGAAGGTCTAAGTGCCCGGGCTCCTGTCGAAGGCCCCCCTACAAGCAATACAATCTAACTATTTCAGTAGGTTATTCAGTAAGAGATTTAAATTCCCTTCAAAAACTTTCATATATCCGCTTTTTAGACTTAATCAATAAGCCAAGCTAGGGCTAAATTAGGGGTAGCATTTCCTTCATTTTTTTTTAAGTTAACCCCTGCGCTTTTGTCAAATGTTGCTTCCATTAAGTAGTTTTTTTTAAACTTAGGGTAGAATTAATCTCATCGTAGTTTTTTCTGTTTTTTTTTATATTAGTCGTGGTAAAGGTTATGGTACTCGGGTTGTATACTCGGCCGTAAACGAAGGTGAAGCCGCTGCCGCCATGTTGAGTATCCGTGATTTACCATTAGCGTAACAATTCTAAACATATCTATCTACACGTTTGCGTACAAAAAATGTTGAACTAGAGAGAAATAGGTACATAAATATAAGCAATGTAGAACACATCGCCTGCTCTTGAGTTGCCTATTTCACATGTAGCATCTTCCCAATTAAAAATAATGAAATACTGGAAGTATTCAGGGAAAACAACTAGCATTACCATTTCAGTTTAATATTTATAAACAGCGCAGTCAATCATCTATGTAAAATTTTCAAATTATTGCAAACATTGCAGTTTGCAAAATATATTGTATGTAAAATTAAGTTAAAAAGAAACGAAGTTCTAACGTAGGTACCTCAAATAATTCGCTTTATAGCAAGTTACACAAGAAATGCTCGTTAGAATATCTGTCCCGTCTCACAATGTTGTACGGCAATCGCAGTAGGTACTCCTGGGAATCTCAATGTGGCGGAAACGGCTTCACCTGAAGTTCATCACGCCACCTCCGTTGAACTATATGCCTACTAAGTTTGGCTCTGTCAAAAGCATGGCCGTGGGCTTCACGCGAAAACTTCTGCGTTATTGGATAATAATTAGCGGCCGTCGAGGTGGCTGCGGTATCGTTTGCCACGCGCGCCGAGTAGATATACTTTCGGAGGTTTCCGAAGCCGTCTCATCCGTTCCGCAGCGGACTTAAAGGTATAGGCTCTCACAAAAGTTCCTAGCGCTGCACAGTGGAAAATTTTGGGATTAGGGCTACGCAACTTTCAAAATGCTGGGAAACGGGAGAGGAAGGTTCTTTAATGCGGAGGGTCAGTCAGAAAACCTAACTAATTGCTGCCAGCACAAGCGCTCCGAGAACTGGGAATGATTTACGGTAACCTGCCGTTCCTTTTTGATAATATAATAGTACAATACCACATAATGGTTTAGCTCTCACAAAAGTTCCTAGCACTGCACAGTGGACAATTTTGGTATATGGGCTACGGAACTTTCAAAATACTGGTAAATGTGGGAGGAAGGGTGTTTAGTGTGGGAGTGTCAGTCACAAAACCTTTCCAATTGTTGCCAGCACAAGCGCTTCGAAAAGTGGGATGACTCGCCACTACCTGCCGTCCCGTTTCGACTCGTTTCACAATGAGACCTCAAGATAGGGTCCTTGGTAAAGTCATAGCGATGGGTGATTTTAACCTCTTGTCTTGTTTGTGTGTGTGTGTGATACGTGAATTTTTTCGCGAAGTAGTTTGGTTCCCCTGCCTTGTCCTTCCCCTTGTCTTAACCTACCCCCTTTACCACGAAGGTCTGCGCCAGAAACTTCTGCGAGAGCTATGCTGATCGATGGCTAAATAGACGCCATTTCCGATTGTCTGCGTTCTATTATCTTTTTCCCTAGGCTCTTTTGATGAGTGTGGGCCGACATGTGAAATTGTACTCATTATTAATTCTTATTTTTTCATTGTTCACCATAACAATTTTACGGACAAAGTAATTTTTTATAAGCTTTGATAGATATGGACGAGAATTTCGCTTGGTGCCAGAATCAGCCCGAGAGCACGTCTGAGTATCTACTTGTTCGGAGAATCGATAAAATGTTATATTAAACTCAATCAGACGGAGCAATTTGGTCTCCTACCACAAACTTTTATGCAGAGCCGAATATAAACAGACGCCATTTAATTTGATTGATTCAACTCTTTCTCCAAAAATAGTGCTATTTATGTGACATGCAATTTACAGCATCCGGATGTCTGGTTTTTCTCTGGACTGTCCGATTACTCAAATGAGAATATAAGTCTAAGATCAAAGATATTCCAAGATGTGCATGTTCGAACTAATCGTAGTGAATTCAGATTTGCTCCGTTCTATGCGACCTTATGTCACTTTTTATCCGAGCGGTTATGTAATTTATGTCTTAAGGTGGTTGAAGCGGTAATCGTGGGTCATTAAGTGCACATTTTAATAATTACTCCGATTCTAGGAAAATACTCCAATACTAGTCAGTAATATAGGTGGCTGGAGCGTGAATCTTGGGTCATTGTCTATTTAAAATACTAGGGCCACATTTCATTTAAGTACACCTGTTCATGTGGTGAAAATCACCATACATGCAGTAATGGAAATTATTCAAGTAATTTATTTAAATTTTTGTCCTTAATTTCACGACATATAGTTATTTGTATTGTCTCTTGTGTGGTTATCGAAATTAAGGTAAAAAAATATATTTACATTTTTTCCGAATCTTGGACTTGGCGTTACAAATTGATGTTTTTAAGCAGCAGTTATAATAATGTGAAATGTGTCATTTCTGGTTTTGATGAAAATCTGTAAATAAACCCCCGCTGAATTTCGCTTTGAATTAAGATGACTTGTTAGTGTTACTGGCTAACACTCCTGACCGGCTATTGAGAGATCCGGGTTCGAATCCCGGTCAAGTCAAATGATTTTTTTCATGGCGTATTTCACCCTCTTTGGTGTATCTCTTCATCTCTTGGCACCCGTGCACATGACTACATACCACATCATTTGTGCAATCGCAATGATTGGAAAATTGTCATGTGTAATCGAATTATTACGTTAGTTTTCTCATGTCCCTTAACAATGCGTGTTGAAATAGCAGTAAGCTCTTAGACAACTCGAATCGGAAATATGGAACATTTTTCACTTTTATCTATAAATATCACTAAATAGAACACGTATGCGAAGTTTCACAAAAATCGGTTAGTAGTAAAAAAATCGCTCCTTTTGATTATCTTTCGTTGCAGATGCAAGTTTACCTATCCTCAAACCATATGTTCCCGCGGCGTTGATAACGATGATGTCCGTTGGGTTCGATATATAGGTACTTATTCAATATGATGCTCGATCAATATCAAATAGGTATGGGAAACTAGTGAGATATCAATAAACCTTGAAAGTTTGAATGATTTTGTTTTCACCGCGTTCGTTGTTTTTCTGGGCAACAGTTTCGACCTGAAGATGACTGTTGGAAAGTGGGCGAAAATTTTGCCTAGAAAAAAAGGCGATCGCAGTGTGAAGCCGGCTTTGCAGGCATCAACTTTCTTATCCGTTCACGTTTTGTTTGAGATGCGGTGCCCTTAAATGGCGTATTGTCTAATATTACTCTCAGATTCTGGTTTTATTATGCCAATGTTTAACGTAATATATTCGCTGTAATTAATACAAGGAAGAGACTTCATTAATGTTTTTAAAGTTTCAAACTCTGTGCATTGCCGAATTAAATATATCAAGTAAAATACTGGTAAAATTTATCTGATTAGCATTTGTCCCTAGTGAAAGTCACATGAAAGTCCCTTCTTGTAGTTAGTATTTAAAAATTTGAACCTGCTTGATAATATTTTGAAAACGCAAACATGTAATCACATGAATGTCTGAAGAATCTGAAGATATCTTCGACCTGAAGACGCCATCAGGACGGGAGGAGAAACGTTGTTAGAAAAACACAACGACGCGGCAGATACCCGGAAGAAGAATGGAACATTCATCTAATCGCTGCGGAAAACTCCGAGACAATGTAATTCACATGTTTTTAAATATAATTTTTGATGAAAAAATGACAATTTTTACTGGGGTCTTTCGTCGTCATAAATAGTTAACAATAGTATATACATATACATAGTATAAACAATAATTCAATTTCTAATTCTTTGCAATCAGTTTTTTTTAAATTATGACTTCGATAAAACTCGTAACAAGAGTTATTTATTTATATTTTAAAATAACAATGGGGGTTGACAAAGGTTCTTGGAAGTGTGCTTTCTAGGGTCCTTGACAAGGGGACATCGTTTTGGATACGACTTAAATTCATGTTCGCATTTTGTGTGATTTAGTTTATTGCTATCTTTGTGAATTATAGTTGTGTCAGGGTTTTTGTAAAAGGAAAAAGCGGATGTTGCTGAGAGATTTTGAGATAAAAAGAAGGGATGTTCAATTGTTCACGGGACTGCTCCCCGAAAACTGAATTTTAAGACTTATAAGTCGAGACTTGTTGGACTCTTATTTATTTATTAGAAGTCGTTCGGCATTTTATTTCTCAATCAGCATCGTCATCAGCAATTATTAATCCTAAGATATCCAAATATTCATCACCATGACCAAGGGAATATATTTCTTTAATATATTCTTGTATGCTATGTCTATTTTGAGAATGGCACTAACTTGTGAAATGAGCACCGCCTGAGGAGTTGAAGGATCAAGTGGACTCGATTGTGAGACACAATTTTTGTATATTATTTTTATAATTCGTAAACACGTATTTTGTTATACATTTTCAGTCAAAAAACCTTATTTACTTACTCTTGCTCTAAAATTATAAAATAATGGTCTATTTATGAAGGTTAATATCTATGTAATCATATCTGTATTTGCATATATAAATTCATTTTTACTGGATATTCGTTTAAAGAGCTGATACATATTTCGTAAATACATTGTAATACGTTTTTCTTGGGCCCTAAGCACTAATTCAAAGTGCCTATTATGAATAAGATCACTGCCGTGGACCTGTTCCTCGGCTGACCTGGGTTTTTGTTTTAGTGGCTGGTTATAAACATAAACGAAAAACATAGTATAAACCTGAGTCGCACGTTAAAATCAAAGTAACAAAGCGATAATGCAAAATTTATGATTATTATTTATGCAATAAAAAACCGTCCTGACTCTGTTTTGCGTTTGAAATCGACCTTGACTTGAAGTCGAATCATCTTTTAGGACGTATTAGGCCTAACATTTTCGATTTCCTTACGAGGTAAGGGGAAAAAATCCAATATATGGTTATTACGTCATTTAAGACTTGGTTGGTACTGTAAATTTTCTTTAAATAAGATTAGTCATCGTCACTGATATCTACAGAAATTATTGAACTGCTGGAATGCGCTGTTGTAACAGTATGAGGACACGAAATTTAAGGACACCTATTCCAGGTGAAAAATATGTTTTGCGGCTTATCACATGCCTCTCAAATAAACAGCTCCTTGCGTATCATTAAAGCGGCCATCTGTTGTGTTGCGGAGAAAATTGCCTTAAACAAGTTTATAACTTATTGACAAATAGGTACCAAGTGACTCATACTATTTTCAACCAAGAACTTCTACGTCCTCTTAAGCTCGTTTAACACATGAAAATCAAAAGCCGATGTAAGTCTTTATCATCTCTGTTAATACTGTGCCAAATTGTCTTTTTGTTACATCCAGTCTGGTGTCAGAATGTGCTTATCGATCAAGAAAGTGATAGGCTAACGGTTACTAATTTATCAAAAGTTTTCCTGATAATTGCCTAAAATGCCTCGCCTAAATAGTGTTAATCGTTTACCTAATGCATACATACTATTGTTAATAAAGGTACTTAAAATGCGGAATATGGTTAGAAATAATTTCCTAACTTCTTGGAACCTCGCCATTAGAAGATCACTGCAAGCGCATTTCTTGCGCTTTTATTAGGACAACTAATAAAAAGTGTAGTGTTGCAGCCTGAACCGTCTGTAGTACATCTCGAAGACTACGATTATCATATAGCATATATTGTGTGCTCCCAAAATAGATGGCTAGGGACTTGTACGGTGAAAGGCAAAGAACCAATATACCATAATAGCCCGATTATTGTGCGATTTTCATTACCCTTTGGGCACGTTGGAAGGTCAATGTCGCTCTACATTCGAGTACTTGTAAATTTGAAGTAGAACCGTGTATTGCTCGTCTCTGCACGCGTTGCAGCGTGTTTGTTGAATATCGCTACAGTGTACACTGTAGGCCCGATCGTCAGGAGGTTGATATCGAAATTCGATGTTCGACGTACGGGAAAATGTAGCCCGTCCTACCAGATGAACAACGGAAGAAATTTTTTTTTCGGACAATATCTAGGGGTGCCGCGGCATGCCGCCGCGGCGCGCCGGGGCCGTTTATACTGAGAGTAGGCAACCCGCAACACCCGATCTGATTTGCCCCCTTTTAAGCCATTTCAGAGACTCTGGTGCGGTTTCTTCAGGTCGTTATGGCTGATATGGTTCGGGTAGATGCTGAGGTAGGCCCAACAGGTCAGGGGTCACGTGGTATGCCATCAGCGCTGTATAAAAGGTAAGAAATTAGTCAATTTATTCAAAAATGCGTTTTAAGTGACGTAAAATCGTAATTATTTGGGTATGTGGGACAGTTACTTCGTCCAATTAGTTCCCCTCTCCTCCCTCACCTTCCCCCTTCACCCCCCCCCCCCTGTGCTCGTTGAAGAAAACTTCGTTTTCGGCAGCAGCTGGGCTGGATGCTAGAATTGTTTGTTATCTCAAAATGGCTTGCGGCTCTTAGCTCACTCTTTAGGTGTTGTTGCACCTAGAGAGATCCGCAGGGCTCACCTCGTGGAGGGATCATACTCCTTTTTAGATTTAAATTCCTGCATCTCTTTCCTGGAGACGATTTTCTGCCGGATGTTTTCTTCTCTGTCATGTGGCGTGCAAGCCGTAACCGCTGCCTCACTTACCATTTTGACATGCCTCTCAACTGCCTGGGTGTGGCAGGGAAAGGCAGGCATCTTAGGAGGGCCGCCTTCGGTCGCCAGCATGGCCTGGAGCTCCTCAGAGGACATATCTTTTAGCATGGGCGGGGGAGTGACTGGAATTTTCTCCCAGTTCACAAGTTCAGTGTAGTCCTCTGCCTGGAAGTTCAAAGGGGGAATGTTGAAATTTCTAATTTTATCTTTCTTCTCATATTTCTCGGGGGAGCGACGGCGATGGTCTTGAAGGAGACGGTGGCCTCCACTCGTCCTCGGCGTCTACATCCGCTGGCTCCTCCTTCACAACCGCCTTGGTGCACAGTGCTTGGAGATTTTTCCCTATCATTTAACAAAGCTTTTTGCAGCGGATTTTTCCTCTGCTTTCACTTTCTCAGCTGTCTTCCTCTCCTCGCGCTCGTGCTCCTTCTGCAAGTCCTTCGTAGCAGCCACGTCAACTCCACCGATGAACATTCTCCTCTCCGTCCTCTGGTCAATAATGAAGGGCATTTCACGTTCCGCGATAGTCTCCTGTGGTTTGCTCACATTTAGGCAGTTGCGGGAGGCACTTGCACAGGGCCACATCGAACAGTTTCCGTGCTTTTGTCTAGTAATCTTCTACCTTCGCCTGGGCCACCGCACTTTTCTTCTTGGTGCTCTTCATGAGTAGGCGATACTTTTCATGGTAGCAAAGAACAGCCTTCAAAATACCACGATTAGATATCGAGGGCACGGAGGCAAGTCGCCAAATATCTTCCACCTCGTTTGCAACCTGCTGAGCCACGTCCGTGGCATGAGGGTCAAAGCCGTGACGTTGTTCCCTTTGTTGGTTCTGCACGAAGAATTAACATTTCATCACATCTTCATAGGTTGGCAGTTATATGCAGGAAAAGCTGTCGGTGCTCCAAAGATGCACCTGTTTCCTCGTCTTCATTGCACTTGTCCAAAACCACAATGATAAACTTCTCGAAAACAAACAAATCGCTAATCGAGAACAAACGCCTACTCTGCTAGTTAGTTCCGCCCGTGCCCACCGCTGCGACCGCTCTTCGGTCGCTTCGGCTAAAGCTCTGTATTAGGAAAGTACGGTCAACGTTTGATCTCGGCAAATGCCGACAATCGAGGCTTCTGATTGGTTGTTCCCTCCATTTCTGGCCTACGCGAGTGTTTTGTTAGCGTCAGTTGCCTGTTAGAAAGCATTGGGAGTGGTTGTGTTTTTCGTGAAGCAGCGTAGCGTTTTTTGATATTAGATTAACCTTAATTGAGAATGATTAAGATTACAGTGACAATACAAGGTTGGTCAGCGTCTGTTCTCTACGAGGATTCACTTCATGGTCGAAGGTTTGACTTGACGTTTTACTCCTATTGCAGAGAAATATTCTATACCTAATCGATTTTGATACCTAATGGACAAGTAAGCTAATATTTATTTAGTATTGTAACATTTTAAAATGCCATTCCGCCAGTTATCAACGAGAAGTCACTTAACGAGCTAGGAAAATATCGCGACGTTCCACCTGTATTGCAGACGACGCCGTCTGCTGCCGTTTGAGTCGTCTGCTGGGCTCGTATTAAACAGGCCGACTCCCGCATTTTGGAGGATAAACTTGATATGAAAATGATGTGGTATTATAGGCAATTTAATCATTCACAAGTTATCATGGCTCAAATTCGATGAAATATAGTTAATTAATTTTTATCTCGTGAAAACATGTTTAGTCCCTATCTCTCCCATGTAATGAAAGGCCAACGATGGCTAGATGCGCAAAGTTGACCGTACTTTCCAATCAAGCGCTTTAGCTTCGGCACTTCCCTTACCCTCACCTCCTCCCCCCTTCCGCCCCCTCCCTTCCGACTGTGCCGGTCGGGTGGCAGAAAGTCGCTCAGTCACCGGCCGACAGGCCCGACAGGCCTCGAGTCAAAATCCATGAGACTACATCGCCGCCGGTGAAGGGGGGAGGTGAGGGAGGAGGGGGGAACTAATTGGACGAAGTAACTGTCCCACATACCCATATAATTACGATTTTACGTCACTTAAAACGCATTTTTGAATAAATTGACTAATTTCTTACCTTTTATACAGCACTGATGGCATACCACGTGACCCCTGACCTGTTGGGCCTACCTCAGCATCTACCCGAACCATATCAGTCATAACGATCCGAAGAAACCGCACCAGAGTCTCTGAAATGGCTTAAAAGGGGGCAAATCATATCGGGTGTTGCGGGTTGCCTACTCTCAGTATAAACGGCCGCGGCGGCATGCCGCGACACCCCTAGATATTGTCCGAAAAAAAAAATTTCTTCCGTTGTTCATCTGGTAGGACGGGCTACATTTTCCCGTATGTTGAACATCGAATTTCGATATCGACCTCCTGACGATCGGGCCTAGCTATACAGTACAGCTGTACTGTTTTAAAAAATCTTACCACCTCGGGGCAGAAAAAATATTTAAGTCCCGAGTTAACGGCGATGTGACAACGCGAATGAACCACGCCCTCTTGCGCGGGAAAACAATAAACGCACGGAAAGGAACAATGGTCTTCCGCCCGGCAGCTGGCGAGGGGGAGACGTACGGAAGGAAGGTTTTGCCCTGCGAAAGGATTATTTCTGAGAGTGTACATACACTGATTATTTATGTACATTAATTAAGCGTTCATATCACGATCAACTTACCAACACCCTGGAAAGAAGGGTCTCATGAATAAAATACAAAAAAATATCTAGTAAATGGGGATTATGAAGTGGTATATTCTTTTTTCTCAACTTCACTTCAAAATGCTTGGGGTCCCACTATATTCGAGGTCACAGTATAATCGAGCTAATACGGTAATTTTATGAATTCCTGAGATAGGGATGTATAGGGATATATAATATAGGGATGTATAATATATACATAAGGGAAAAAGCTGATGATGAGATCAACGATATCATAATTGATTTCAGCACCGAATGATTAAATTTCTGCTCGTTCTATTGGTGTAACTGAATCTCATCACAAGCTGTCGATAATGTCACTCATCAGAAATTCCTAGTGCATCTTGATACTAAAAATAAGACGCAGGGAGGAAAAATGTCTTATCCATTTCGATTAATCCCATTTAAATATATCTAATATCGATGAATTATAGATCACAAAGGAATTGTGGGCCTGAAAAGTGCCGTGATAAATGTGTCTCCTACCGCTGCCGCAGTGCAGAAGGATTTACGAGTGAGCCGACAATTGTCCACAGACATACTGCAACATTAACATCAATCGGAGCGAACAAAAATGTAAGCATCCCAATTCTCATGCAAATCTGCAGTGATAAAGGCAGTTAAATTCTGCTGGTGACACGAGAACAAGCTCAACAGTCGACTGAAAGAATTGCATGACACAAATGAATTGATATGGATCGAAAATTTACACATCCAAATGGGAGGATTTAATAGAATCTGCGCAATATATAACTCATAGCTTTTCTATGTCATCCAACCAGGGAAAGGCACTTTCGAAAGATTACTTTCTGAACCGTATAGATATAGGGTATGCCCTACTTACTCAAACTAATTTCTGAATTTTTCACGGGTGACGAAGAAATGGTTATTTAGTTAGCTTGTATTAGTAAAAAAATATGAAATATAATTTTTGAAACTTGTATAACGGTTTAACAAATCTGTAGTGTGATTTTTTGGTATTCGAATGATCATTTCGCATGCGCTCTGCTGGTTATATGCGGTCTTCGGTAATGTAAAAAAAAATTGACGAAAGGAGAATTATATTTTAACTCACTAAATATGTTCATCAACAATATTTTAAACTTATATGTAATAGCCAAATGCAAACGTTATATGACCTCAATATTAAACAAAACAAGCGTATGACTATCAATTAGATTTTGTGAACTGTTTACCTCGATCACTTCTTGTATGGATGCTTAAGATTTGCGGCGATAGATTTGCGCCGTGCTAAATCGAAATTACTGTATACCATTTGGTTGCTCCCCCTCGTACATGATACAGTGAAAGTACACCATCGTCTTCTCTAGTTCCCTTTGTTTAGGAATACAAGTCGTTTTTTCCGATTCTAATAATTCCGTGAGATTTTTTCTCAAGCATTTTAGTCAGTATAGGGTTATTCCATACCAAATGATCCAATGAAAAGTAAATTGGTTGCATTACCATTTTTGAAAAATTAATTTTTTTGTACGCACATACCTACATTGGGAGTTAAATGCAGTGATTTTGAAAATAATTCTCTCCTATTTTTCTCCCATGGCAGCCGGATGGTGCTTGCGAATTTTAGAGAATATTGTTGTTCACTCTATCCTTATATCTCACGAACTAATTATGACATAGGAGATTTGCTGAAACCGTACTCTTTTACACGTAATTGAAAACATTTCCTGCGACGGTGTTGGGTTACGTAGTGGAAAGGGAACAGAAGACTTGGAAGGGGATGGACTTTTGTGTTCCATATGGATATATATATGTCTTACATATTCATTTAAATAAACCAATGGCCACACCATCAATGCTGACATTCTCCTGATATCGGGCCATCACTCTATGCCGATAGGGTTAGCACGTTTTAAATTTGGTGAACTTACAGAATCATATATTCAATTCATCTGCTTCGTTTCCATTACATGGTATTGGGGTATTTTATGCTTGTACTTCCCCTAAAATGTCACCAGAATTGGCAATAAAATCTGATTTTATACAATGTAGCACCTCTGTGAGTACACTTCGAAGTGTGGAAAAATACAAAGTTGTATTGTTTAAATGGAGATCCTGGCTAATTCAGATTTGTGTCGAAATACACCTTAAGGTATACGTTTTTTGAAGAAACTTCCGGATGTAGGTATGTAAATTACCTCTTCCGGAAAATATTGATGCATATGAATGTGTACAAAAGCAAAAGTGAAAATTTTCTTCGTATTCTGTGCTCAATATGAGCAAAAGTGGATGTATTTGTTACCTTTTTTAATTACTGGGTGTTTTTTATTACTATTATTTGTTAGTTATTACATGTTATTTCTTTATTTTTTTAGGTTTATTTGGCGCTTTTTCAACCCTTAAAAGTGACCAGGCATCAGTTCAAGAAAGTCTTGGATTGCATGAAGGGCATCCGGCACCTCAAGTATCAAGAAGTGTATGCCCAAGAGAAGGTCACAAAAGTTGAAAGTCTATCACTAGTCCTCTCTGGAAAGTAAGTTGACTTTTTGTATGCATTCTTTTCTATCTATTGGTTTAGGTAGGTCAGGATGGGGAAAATAGTACTTCTACCAATCTAAGCCCCAGCTTTCTTACACAGTTTTGTTCTTTAGCTCAGTGTATATCTTCTTCTTCTTCTACAACTCCTTACTGAGTCTTGCAAGACTCAGTAAGGAGACCATGATCTCCTCCAGAATCTTCCACCACTTATTTCTATCCTTAGCAGCTGTCCACCAATTTTGGATAACCTAGAAGCCTAACATAGAAGTGTTGCTGTTCACTCCATCAATCCATCGAAGCCAAGGCCTTCCTTAACCTCTCTTGCCCTCTGTCTGTTCGGTCAATACTCTCTTAAAAATGTCTGCATCATCCATTCTAATAAAATACCCAGCTCTATATAAATTGGCTTATTTGGTGTGTAGCTACATCAAGTTCATTATTCGACTCAGCCAGCTCATAATTGTATTTCCTTATCAATCAATTATCTTCGTTCATGGGGCCATATATCTTCCTTAAGATATTTATTTCTAATCTCTGTAATAGCTCTTCTGTGGCCTTTGTGATGGTCCATTTTTCTGCGAGTGTATGCATTACCTATCTTTACCCTGGCCATAAAACCTAGTAGGTACCTTTCTTCCCTTCCCCTTTTTATCTAAAACCCTCCCCATCACTGTCTTCAGCATCTCTTTCCACCTCGTAAACTATTCCAACCACTTACTCAGCCTCCTACAAATCTCCTCCAGAAGTTTCATCTCCTCACCCACTATGCCAAGCACTTCCTCGTTCCTCTTCCTTTCTATCCATCACTATTTCTCCATTCACCTTCAAATCCTAATCTCAAATGCCTGTTGCCTGCTTTCTTCCCACATATCAAGGTAAGACTGCAGCAGGATTGTTGCAAGCTTGTCATAGCAATATTGAAAGCTTGCAGCAAGCTTGCCATTAAAAGGTTCAACTTTGCTGTAAGACTGGTATGGCATCTTCATGAAGATTTCTGCTAGATTCCACTTCCAACTTGGAGGAAATTTATGGCACCTTGTCTTGACAAGATTGAACTTTTGCAAGTTTTACAATAATTTAATTCTCCCCATTCTATGAGAGCAATGTTGCATTGAGCATGCAAACCGATTTTCAACATCGGCATAGTTAGAATAAGCTTGCTGTAAGATTGATTTTCTTGACAATCTGTATGACAGCATTTTGAAATATTACAGCTCCCTTGCATGATGTGTGGTATATTCTTTCCTTATTTGCATTCATCTTAAATAATTCATGTACAAGAATTTAGATAGATTTTTGTAATTAAAGTTTGTATTAGAAAATTTATTTCTTGCACTAGCATATTAACTTTTTGGATATTTTCTTGAATTTACAATATTTATCTGTGATGTATTTTTTTTTCAGACTGGTTGTTTCTCAAAATGGCCGTGCTCTCCACATTGTGTTCCCACACCAGTTCCTTGACTCCCCGGAATGGTTTGGTGTGTCGACTGATGAGTTCTTCCAGGCAAGTCTTCAGAAACACTATAGCATTTGCTCTTGATTTAAGGAAAACCCTTTTTTGCTGAAGAAATATCTGAGGCTCTCCTGGTATATGCCGTTGGTGAAAGCTGTTCAGGTTCTCCACTCAGTCAAACTTTACATTTATGCCAATGTTTTCATGTACAAATCTTCCATTGTCATTCAGCCCTGATGAAGATGGATGACTCATACATCAAAATCCTGAACTGAAGGGTTCTCCTGGTGGAGAGCCCTTCAGTTCAGAATTCAGTTTATTCATTAATTCAAAGAACTGCGGAACTGGCCGTGCATTAACTTTAAAGGAGTCGCCCGCTGGTGGTCTCACAATTTTGTGAAATTCACAGTGAAAAAATCATTCTCCTGGACTGGGATTCGAACCCAGACCCCTCGATTTCGTGCCGAGTGCTCTACCAGTTAAGCTACCCAGGCGTCATCTCTCACTGTGAATTTTATGGAGGCTTTAAGGAGTGAGATGTCTTCAGTAGTCAGGTAGTTCAGGCAGAGCACTCGGCGGGAAGTCAGGGGGTCTGGGTTCGAATCCCAGTCCAGGAGAATGATTTTTTCACTGTGAATTTCACACAATTGTGTGACCACCAGCGGGTGACTCCGTTAAAGTTACTGCGCGGCCAGTTCCGCAGTTCTTTGAATTTGTCAAAGTAAACACCTTTGTGTTTAAAGTTTGGCTTTACCTCATGGGCAGTAGCGCTTAGCGTTTGCACACAGGTACTTATGCATTTTATACACGGTACCTGTGAAGACATCTCGCTCCTTAACCCTCCATAAAATTCACAGTGAGAGATGACGCCTGGGTAGCTTAACTGGTAGAGCACTCGGTGCGAAATCGGGGGGTCTGGGTTCGAATCCCAGTCCAGGCGAATGATTTTTTCACTGTGAATTTCACACAATTATTCATTAATCTTTTTGCTGAAATTCCTTCTTGGCAAAACTCATTTGCCTTGACTGGGAGTCGAGTCTGGATCCCTGGATATCGTGCTTTAGCCAATGAAGCTACCAAGGCGTCCTCTCCCCTATTGATTTTTGTGGGCTCTAAAGGAACAAGATTATAAAGATTGCTGAACTTTTAATGCCACACAGGAGCAATGAGAGGGTGCGCTTGATATGACCTCCCACAAGGTTCATGCCAAACTTGAGTAAAATGTCTTTTTGTGAGCAACAAGAGTGACTAAAAGAGCAAACTTCTTATTGAGGACCAAGGATGTGGGCAATAATGTCAATTTTGTCTAAAAAAGTAAAGTTGATACTTGTCTATTTCATTTATATTCTGCTTGTTTATTTTCTTAAGTCAAAGAACATTAAATAAGATATTATAATTATGGTAATCTATAAGTTCAGGTCGGTTTACATCTAAGTGACTAAAAATTCTCTTTAGAGTTTTATTGGTGCAGACCTCCATCCAAAAACACAATTCTGTCTTCATCTCAGCATTCATCCTACCTCTCCTCGTTCCGTCAGTACAACATATTCTCTGTCCTCCCCGCTTACCCAACATCCTCTCCTCTATCATGGCATCATGATGCCCTTTAGCAAACCTTTACCACTCATTGCCTCTTTCAACCACCGACTCTGCCTTCTTCTGATTTCATTCAGAAGATTCCTCTCCTCACCCACCAACCAATTAACTCTTTGTTTGTCACTCCCTCCATCCTCCTCCACACCAACATCTCTAATGCCTGCAGCCTATTCTCATCCTCCTGTCTTAGAGTCCTCATTTTTGCATTATACAATGCTACACTTTATCTTAAACTTTTCACTAGCTCCTTATTTATATCTTTACCCAAGTTCCCCATGATCAGCTCCCTTCTAAAACTAAATGCCTAAATTCTTCTTTGCCAATGCTACTCTCTTCCCAGCGTCTTTGCCACTTTGGCCATTTTCTTCTAACATAATACCCAATTTATAAAATATCTCTCCTTGCACCAGTTTATGGCTTCCTATTTTTACAACCAGGCTAACTTTCTTTGTCCTAAAAAATCTTATTACTTTTTTGTCTTATTATTTATCTTCATTCCCTATTTCCTACACTAATTTTCTCTTGCAGTTACCAAAGCTTACAACCCTTTTGATGGGTGACTAGCCAATGACTGATCATCTGCAAATCTCACTGACTTAATCAGCTGGCCTCCTAATTTGATTCCCACATCAAGGTCTGCCCATGCCTCTCCTACCATTTCCTCAGCATACATGTTAAAAAGCAAAGGTGACAACTTGCACCCTTGCATTACCCCATGATTTATAACTGCCCAACCTAGTTCTCCATCAGCCACACCTGTGCCCTCTGAGTCATGCATAAGTTTCTGATGAGTCTCCTACCTTGCCAATATGTTCCTATTTTCATGAGTATTTTCATTAGTTTTTCCCAATCAACTATATATCAAACGCCTTTTGAAATCAACTATATAAGCAAAAATATCTTGATTATATTCTAGGTTCCTTTCTATTAGTGTTCACATCAATATATGTATGCATTCCGAGTTGCCCTCTCCTTCCTGAACCTAAACTAGGCATCACCTAAGTAGTAATCTGCTCTACTCTATAACCTTTCATCAAATATACTAAGGAAAACTTTTGCAGTTTGTGAAATTATAATTTATCTATAATCCTTGCATTCTGAGGCATTCTTCTTCCTTAGAATAGGTATCTAGACTGTTTAAACAAAATCCTCTGGCCAAACTCTTTCCTTGTAGATTCTACAAATTAGCTCAAAAAAGCTCCATCTTCTCTTATTACTTATATTGTTCAGAAACTCTGAAGGGATGTTATCTACTCCCACAGCTTTTCATGCCTTCATCTCTCGTAATGCCTTCTCCATTTCAGTGTCAAGTATCTAGCATCCGAGCCTATTCCTCTCTGTTACTCTCTATATCTCTACATCCACCGAATATTATCAACTTATCTCTGCTAATAAGTCCACAGGTCTATTATTGGTGTCATATCGCTCTTCAATGTATCATCTCCATCTAACCTGGATATCTTTCTGTGTCATTAATATCTTCCCTGTTTTGCCCTTAATCTTTGATTTTGTTTGCCCCCTCTTGCCTGTAGCATATTGCCCAACTTCCCCCTCTTGCTGTAGCTTTTTCATTTCCTCTTATTTTGATTCTACCTGTTAGTCTTTGATGGATTGGTTTCTTTCTGGGGTTTAATATTTAATCTCGTAAACCTCCTCTTTCCTAGTTTTGTGTTGACGTTTTTCCTCTTCCTTTTCTATTTTCCTAATAATTTTGTCTGTGTCCCATTACTTCTTAATCTTTCTTGTTTCCATGAATCCTATTGTTTTTCTGCTGCTTCTGCTATTCCTGTTTTTATTATCTCATAACGTATCTACATTGTTCTTATTTTCTTTGCTTCACTCATGCTCCTTTCCAATAGGTCTTGTTATCCCCTCCCTTTCAATCATCATTTTCCACCTTTTCATCTTCATACTCTTTCTAAGCCTTTTAAATCTAGCATAACATTTCATAAGAACTAAATTATCTGAGTCTGCATCCACCCCTGGAAAGTTGCGTGAGTTTTTGATACTGCTCCTAAACCTCTGCCTTACCATAATATGATAAATTTGATATCTCCCTGTATCCCCTGGCATTTACCAAGTGTACAACTTAGGTGATGTTTAAGCCAAATGTGTGTGACGACTAATTTATTTCTCCTACGAATTCAATTGCCTTCTCACCATGGTCATTTCTTACCCCTAGCCCATACACATTTCATATCCATGTCAAACTTCCCCCACGATTGCATTTCAATTGCCCATCACCAACAGGTTTTTCTTGCCTGAGAATACTCCAAGTATTTTTTGTGTTTGCTTGTACACATCCACCTCTTCCTATGGTTACCAGTAGGCATATATACCTGGACCGCTACAAAACTTGTTGGGTATACTTTTATTTCAACCACTAGTATCATGTCGCTCACCTGTTCATTGTTTACTACTCTCTTCTTCAATTTTGCTTTCAATACCATAACCACCCCGTTTTGACTCTCATCTACCCGGTAATAAATTCCCTTATCAAACTACATATTTCCCTGCTATCCCTCCATATCCCTTTGCACAGCCCAAAGCATCTTGCCTTCTCCATTTCCTGTTTACTATTTTGTAGCGTCCTAGCCCTCAACATTGTCCTTAACGTTCCAAGTTCCTATTATTACCGCCTCTTTCCTCTTCTTTTTCTTTTCCTTGATAGTCATTGTATCCACTGTTGATGTTGTTGCACAAGGATATTGTGAGATGACGACGGTGGAGGCCTTGCCTCCCATGCTGCCGGGCACGACACCTGCCCTAATGGGCAGCGTCCCATAGTTGACAGGATTCAATTCTCTGTGATTGACTTCCATGTTCTGGTAAATAATACATAGTTGGGGGGGATTTGATATCCAATGCCCTTCCTGACACTATGTTTAACGTGACACCATCACATGAACTACCTTCGTCTGGCTTCTACCCTGTGACCTATCTTGCATGGGTGACTCTACCAGGAGCAGTTATTAGTGCTCCCACCAATCAAGCTCTTGGGGTCATTGGAATGCGCAAGCCCTTCACCGCATCAAGGTTGTGGACTGAGAGAAGGTCATTTAATAAATAAAAAGTAAAAATCATGTTAGATTTGTGCTAAATTACCAAAAATGGAGCTGCGATTCTGTTAACCCTAATTCTGTGAGGTTTGTATGTACACATCTGAATGAATATTTTCATCTAGAGATTTCAGAGTTTGACTTTATCCCACTAACTGAAAAATTATTTTCCTTCTACTGTGGAAATCGAGTATATCCCCTAAGGCATTGTACCTATAGTAGTAAATGTACTAAAATTCAACAAGGAATTACAATTATTTTTGCAATTTCTGTGTAAATAATACGAATTTTTGTTCTGGAGTACAAAAAATTGTGAAGACCTTTTTGTGGCGAATTGAAAAATTTTATGAGTGAAACCAGAAATCAATTTATGAAAGGGTTAAATGCCTAGGGGCCCTGGGTCACCAAGTCCGGGCCCTAAACATATGTTGCCTGCGATCTACTGATAGAGGTATATATGCAGTGTACTGACATACTGAGGTGTTAGTGTTAACAAGTCTGTTTTTCTTTTTCTCTGTAGGTATCCATAACGGCAATGGAGGAATCCCGGGTGCTGATCTGGCACAGGGACAAGCTTAAGCTCACAATCATCACCGATCAGTTCCTGCAAGCTGTTTTTGACCACATATTGGGTCGAGACGTAGTCAAGAAGCTGATGCAGGTGAGCCGGACGGGACGGGCCGAGGCATGGCCCCGTGGCACCCCAGCCTCCACCTCCCCCACCCCTAACACTATTAACACCACGCCAAAGCTGTACACCCTATTCCCTCTGCCCCTCTCACGTGCACCATCCTCATGAGCGAGAAAAACTGCATGGCCTACAGTCCACACCAAAGTAACACCCCCCACGCCCCCACTGCACATGCCAACGGTCTTTAATCTCGGGCCTCTCGCTCTGGGGAAACGATTTCTGTTGAGAGAGACGTGGTATTATTATCCCTTTTGCTGTGCTAATGGGAGCTGATATCCTGAAAAAAAAACAAAAAACAAATGGCTGTCGTTATAGTGGAAACATTGGGTTGTACATTGCTATATTGGCATCAAAGGAAACTTATTAGTAACTGTTCACACCAATTTTTTTAATTTTTATCCTCCTTCATAACTGATGGGAAGTTGCCAAGATGTTGGCTCGAGCTCATTTTGTATGGAAATCGAGAATGATCTCATTTAGTCTTATACAAGCATTTGATATAACAATGGGAGTATTTTAAATGTGTGATACTATAACTTATGCAACACTTCTTGAAATGTTATTTATATATCTCGCTACTGTTGTGTGATGAAATGGTTTGTCAGAAAGGTGAAGTGTGTACCACCAAGTAATAGCTGCAAGCTTAATGCAAAACAAGAAAAGTCTTGTGATTGTGCCATTTATATTGTCACATGTGTCTTAATCATCAATTGCAGGAATAAGTATTTCGAACAATTCAAATATGTCTTGGAGTATCTGTAGAATAATAAGAAAATCAGGTTACTAGTATCACTATGAGAGATTTCAGGATATAAAAGCTGTAAGTAATATTCCACTGTACATGGGATACATTTTTCTGATTGCCCTCGGAGTCATTTTATAATAATTATATGCTCTCCATTTTAATGTACCATGAAACCTCATTAATGCCAAATTAATGTTTTTTTATATTCCATACTTAATTTTAATGTTATAGGATCATATGAGGGTCTTATAAGCTACTCTGATGCTACTGATAACTTCACTAATCAGGATATCATGTGATTCTTGTTCATATTATAATGTAAGTTCATCCTCCCAGAATATTTATGAAACATTTCATTTATTACTTCAAAAATAACTTGGGTTGTGAATAATAAACATTGAATGTCACTTGAATGCAAATCGTTAGGTAGTTACCGGATTTTCATATTTTCATTCAGTTGCGAGTCCATAGGTTTTTGATGTGATAAAGCTCATAGGCCCATGTCTCAAGGCAAATTTTCTATAAATAAAAAATTGAACAGTATATTTCAAACAAAGTCTCGTTTAATAATTCTTGATGTGTGTTCTCATGAAACAAGGAACTCTTGGAGAAAATTGTAGCGGTCTTCTAAGTGGCATCTATTGATGACCAACTCTGTAAGGCACACACTTGCTTCCGTCTTCCTAATAATTACTGTTATTTTAATTAATGAAAATCTTTGGTGGCAAATATTTCCAGGGAGAACTTAGCCATACTTGCCATACAATTAGTTTTTAGCTCATTAAATAATTGTTAGCTGCTTACCAAATAAATGTGATTGTAATATTTCATTTCATCCGAAGGGTGGGGCTGGACCTTCTTCCTTATTTTTAATTGGCAGTTGCGGAACAACTTTGGAAAAATCAAACCAATCCGAAAGTTGGATTTGTAGATCATAGCATATGAGAAATTAGGCAAGCCCTTAGAATGAAAATAAGTTACTGTTTCAGGCTTAACTTTTTGGTAACGCGATACATGAAATAATTTCTCGCGATGTACATTCCACACTTTTAAAGTGTGGAAATGTACAGGGTGAGAAATTATTTTCTTAGAATGAAGTAATTCTGCAATATTTTAGAGAAATTTGTGGTGTGGGACATGGCCTATAGGAGTTTTGTCACCATACGATAATGATTTACACACCCCAATGGAACAGTGATCCTTTTAGTAGAATATTACCATAGCCTATTGTATTAAGGTACCTCGAGCACAAATTTTAAATGGACAATGAGGAATGGTTATACATATTTTAACATAAATTAGGTTGATAATTTAGTGATAATGACTCCTGAGGTGGTTGATCAAAACAAAACCATGTCTCCTCCAGATTCAGCATTTTACTCATTTGTGAATCAATTGTAACTGGGAAATAGGGGACATGCTGAAACGTCTTGCTTAGACAAGCATACCAAGTGGATACATTTACCTCTGATTCTTAAACATCTCATTACCTTTTTGTATTTTATTTCTTAAATTCACTTTCAGCGGTAATGTTATAACATACCAATTTATAATTAAAAGTGAAATATGATATTAAGGCAACACCAATTAATTATAATAGCCACATGGCCTTAAACCTTAATATTAATCATAGGAGAACTAATTTTGTTGCTTTAGTATATGTGTGATTCATTGATGATCTCTGCTTTGTGTGTAAATTCTCTATGCTAGTCTCCAAATAAGTGACTTGCCACCAACAGTTCATACACATATTGTGACTTTTTATTTCAATTTTATGAATGCTATATTATAGTTTTCTTTGCAATATTTTATTAATGTGGGATATTGAATTCATCCCTGACAAAGAAACTATTTTTTTAAGAAGATTTTATATATTGACCAATGATATTTGCTTGATTATTTATTCTTTGTAATATATATTGAAAATAATTTGTCCTGGATGTCATTCTCATATTTCTTCCAATACTATATTATATGCTGTGTAATAAGAATTGTCAATTGCTCAAAGAAAAATTTTATACAACTATCATAAGATATTGTCTTGTACCAACAAATTATACATAATGGCAACTCTTAACAGTGCCAGCAAACATAAGGTAGTGGTTAATTTTCTTACACTCTCAATTTAATAAGCATAAGGGGCCATTTGTGAATTATGTCATGCAATAAGTTGAATTGTGTTTCTCTGAATGTCACTTCTATTTTTTTTAAAACTTCCCAGACCAGTGGAGAGCCATATTGCATGTACAGTTTTCTTTTCCATGTCTCAGTTTGTGGTGGGTGTTTCCAAATGTCTACCTTACCTCTGCTAAACATTGATATAAGGTATTCATTGCCACTTCAAACCTGAAAATGGCATCAAGATGCCTGGAGAAATTATTGTCAACAATGAACACTATGCAAAGGAAATCCTAAAAGCTGTTACTACCACAGATTAAAGAAGAGAATAAATGGAACCATACAGTAGGATAGCACAGGGGAATATCAAAGCCATTATAAATTGCAATTGGCCAAATTGAATGGATCAGTTGTGTACTTAATGTGGTGAAAACGTAGGTTGTGGAATCGTCACAATACCATTGTGTATATCAAGAGAAATATAAAATAGAAATCATTTTCAAAAATGCTCTGTTATTCAGAAGTGTGGAAATTATTCAGGAATTAGCCTATCAGAAAGGCCATCAAAATGCAAAAGCACACCAATAACTTTAACCATGACCGAGGATAAAAGATGAGTGAGATGTGGAATTTCTAGAAGATTCCATACCACCCCACCTGCTCCCATCCCCCCACTCTTCCTATGCCACTGTATGAATATACATAAAGGAACCCTACTAGAACCAAATCATCACACCTTTTAAGAAACTTCTGAAGGTGAAACGTTGGTTTTTTTAAATCAATCATTGATGTAGAAAATACCCAAAAGTTTTATTTCATTCAGTGACATAGTCTGTGAAAGTTTTAATCAGTTATTGACAGGCTTCACTTTTGTACATAAGTATGCCATCTACTTTCTTCTTCTAATATATATATGGTCGCTACTGATCAATCATATTCTTTTGCCATTATGTATATTGTTCATGAATGAAGTGAGGTAGTTTCATGGGATACTTTTCTTTGTAAATGTGATATTTTTTATCAATTTGGAGTTAAACAGACCATGGTTAACATTGAATTTCAATTTACCTTATGGTTGAAAGCTTATCTTTTTTGTTGGCTTCAACACATGCTTTCCTGATTTAAAAAAACATTTGGTAGTGACTTTTGTTTACCTATGGAAAGTACTATCCCAGATAACACAGATTCAGGCCGTGTTCCATTTCAAGTAGGGTGCACCCTACGCTCTACGCCCTTGTGCTCTTAAATGCCCTACACTCTTATCTGCTCTTTTCAGTAGGTGGCGCTAGAGTGTTCCATTGGCAGATTTGACAACTATGAATAATTGATGTACGCATTCCGTAGTCACTTGAGTAGCTGCATGAATACCATATATAACTTTTGTTGAATACGTTCGATATATCATGTATTGACAAGTGCTTGAAAGGTGTTTAGATGATAATTTAGAAGGCTATATGCCAGTCAAATACGGATAAAAGAGATTTTCCTGCCCTTCCCCAGCATGCGTTGGTGTTGAACCAACTGTTGGTTGAATGCTCTTACTGAGGCATTATTGTTATTAATTCGGGAAACGAGACGATGAGTTGTTGCATTATTATTGTATAAAATATCTCTTTTAGTCCATTTAGGCTTATAATTCATCGTATTAAAGCAAATGCTAACTCATAGAACTTAAAACCAAGAGAATCAATGGCGTACTGAAATCAGATGGCTATTTATTCTATCTCTAGTCAACAAAACTATACCTAAACTCAAAAAGATACCTAGTATCTACAGATTCAATTATATCCATTGGACGGGAATTACAGCTAGAATTCAATCAATTATTAAGAAATATACCATTTTAAGCAATATTTCCATTATTTCACCGTAAGTTTCACTCGCTGTTCCCTAATAACGAAATATCACTCACAAAATAAATCTATTCTCAGTATTTTGTCTATATTCACACTCACAATGTACTGCATCCGCATATACAAATCGCAGGTTAATGAAAACCAAGCAATTCCCAGTTAACTAAATCGCAGGCTATCGCCTGTGGAGTGACCGGTAAGTTTCATTAGATTGTAATCGTTAAAATATCTATCCTAAGTCCAATGAAGCCATAAAACCTATGTGATAGGCTCCCATAACGTCCCAATGTAATGGAAACCCATAACACACAAGACAGCTTCCGAGGAAGGACCTTTTAAAATGAAAAATACTTGACTTACCAATAAATTAATCCCTATCTCACCAAAAGAAAACTAATATACCAAGAAATAACACGTTTTATTCTCCAATACCATATGGCAACTTCCCACCATATATCCCAGCACTTTTACTTTCTTGCTATATATATTTAAAAATAAAACTTTTCCATTTCTTTCAAGGAAAAATTAACGATCCACAAATATTCATCTAATGTATTGTTTAATTAGTATTTACAATAAGAAGTAAACTCCTCTACTTTTATTCTGCGGTATAAGCTGAAAAAAAAACTTTTTATTATAGCTGTTAAAGCCCCGATCTAGCGTAGCTCAATGGTTTAGGGCGCATAAGGGAGCATGGTGGAACTCCTTCCTGCCCTACGCCCTTGCACTCTTCTCAACATTCGCCCTATGGAATGATACAGCACTACGTGACCTCACGACAGAAAAGTGACGATCGTAAAGAGCGGATAAGGGTGCGAAGAGCGCATAATAGTGAAATGGAACACGGCCTCAGTCATATCTTATTCGTATCTAGATACCATGGGAGGTATGGGGGTATTCCATACCCCCCATGTTAACCTTTTTATCAATGTTTGGGGGTTGTAACCCCCCCCCCCTGGATATGCCTATGGTTCTAATCAACAAGTCAAATAGAAAGCTCCCAATGAAGCTATGTTGCCACCTCCAAACATTTGGGAACTACCCTCACGTGTATGAGTCAGGAAGAAATGGAGGAATAACATTCATGTATTGTTTGCATAAAATGTGCATGGAATTACTTCCTTACTCCACCCTCTCCTTCTCTATTGCTTGAGTGGTACTGGCTGGGTCTCCTCTATTTGTTGGGCCCTTCAAATTCCCTCCTCACCCTTTTAACAGCTCTTTTATATCATACCCTTTTTCTTTGTATGCCCATAAATGATTTTTTGCAATAAGAATATTATCCATCAAGGCTCTATTTTGACATTATTTTTCTAAAATATTCTCTTAATAGTTTTGTATGCATATTTGTGTGTACTGAGTCTAGTCTAGATTTACAACTGAGTAAGTATGTTCATCTTTTATAGTTTTTCATGTACTTACCTCACTTTTACCCATTTTTCCGTCGACACTAGGAGAATTCTTCCCTGAGTCTTCATGGAACAGTAGTGTCATTGTAATTTTTCCATCCACCTGTTGTCTAAGATGCCTCATTATCCAAGGATGTCTTGTGACTTTAATTGTTTGCTCTATTTGTTTCATCTTCACCCTCCCCAAAGTATGGCTTAATTAATAGATGGCCCCTCTTGCATCAATTTTTCCTCCTATTTGAACTCAGCAATTTTGTTGAATGGTTATATGCATAAAGGAACTACAGGAGGCACCGATTATAATGCAGGGATATGGGTTGAAAAGTTTAAAGCTTTGCAGCTTGTTTGATGTACATTGAGTGGATGACTTTTATGGTCTCATAACTAAAAAGTAAAATAAGGTGAAACATTATAGAATAATTTAAATGATAACATATTGTAAATGTAGTCAATGATGCTTAATGATAGCATTGGAAATAAAAGCATTTAGTTGCAGAAGGAGAGCTACTTTAATTTAGAGTGAATTTTATCCTTTATATTAGTTCAGTAGCTTTTGTTCAATGATGCTTCTTATGGTGCCTCAGCTGGTCAGTGTGGTAAAAATATTATGAATTAGTATTAGGCTCTAGTATTTGAAATCTGATTTGTATTTATTGAGGGGAGTTCTAGATTGAAGTTTGTATGAATATATAGTTTAATTCCCTGCATGATAAGAGGTATCCTGTGTAATTAATCAAAGCCAATATTTTGATGTTCAAATCATTTGTTTATAGCCTGTAGCTAAATTACTTATCAGTAAAATCTTGTAATATGGTAAAGCTGTCTAACCTTTGAAATTAACCCTTAGACTTTAATATTTAACACCTGATGGTACATTACTTCTGTGTATTTTAGTTTGCGCCTTTGAAAAAATAGAATTATGTTTTGGAAGTTGGTCAGTGACTGAGAGTCAAGGGAATTTCTAATTTGCCTTGTGGATGGAAGTGGAATTTTTGGAAAAAAAGACTTTGTGGTGTGACTCTCATGATTCTATTCTTATATATTATCATTGAGATTGATTTTGTAATCTAGTGTGTGTGTGATGACTGAATAAATGCCTTAAATATTAATCTCAATTTTCTTACGTATGTTTTTTTAGTGAGTACCCCTTTTATTACAATAATTTTGATTTTATTAACATCTGATACATTTCACCTTCTAGTATGTCATGTCAAGAACCCAGTCATTTCTATTTCATTAATATTCTTAATGAAAATGGCATTGATGATCTTTTGTATAATGTTTCAGTTGTTATAAGTTTTGAGCATTGGTTATATGGGCATTTGAAGTTGATCATTGATTTTGATGATTCTTTATTACTTATATAGTTATATCTAATTCTAATGGTTTTTCAAGTAGCTATGGTTTTCAATTGTAGTATGTATAATGATTAGCTGTGATCAACAGGTAGGTTTAGAAAAATAAATAAATACGGTACATTCTCGATTATCTGAGGTAATGTGGACTGAGGCCACCTCCGATAATCATAAACTCAGTTAGCTTGAATTTCCTATGGCAAAAATGAAGTACATACATATTTTCATGATTTGCCTTACTTCAGTTTGAGATGCTGTAGCTATGAAATAGGGCTGTGAATCCCCATATGTATGAAGATTGAAGCCAATGCTGTATTCTGACACTCATTTGTGCTAGCTGAACTGGCTTTGTTCTGCCAAATTATAAGTAATTGCACGTGGTGAGTGGGGGCTCAGCTAATAGAGACTGTTCTATATATTACTTCTCCCAACCACAGCTAGAGATGGGTCACTTTGAAAATTACCACGGTAATTTTCGTAAATTACCATGGTATTTTTCGTAATTTACCGCGCCCCTTGAAAATTACCGTAATTTTCTAGATAATTCACCCATGTTTGAGACAATTTTTCATACAGATAAATTCCCAATATGTTCTTTTAAGCCAATTCCACATTTCTGACGTGTTTAATTATAAATTGAGGAATGTTCAACTCATTTTGGCATATTTTACTTAAATTATAACATTATTGAGTGATTATTAGTAGAATATTCTTCTTTAAAATTTCTCATACTTTGACAAAAGAAAGCCACATTGCGTGTTGCTGCCGTATTTCTTTTTACAATTTTGAGAATTTCTAATAGATTAATGTTGCATTAGCTATGTTTTAAACATCGTATCCTCTCCCTTTCGCTATTGGCATTCTTATTTAACCATACATTTTCTGTTTAGTGCTTAAAACTGAAAATTACTGGAAAATTACGGTAATTTTCAAAAATTACCGTAATTTACCGTGGTAATTTACCTCTGCTGAAAATTATGGTAATTTACCCATCTCTAACCACAGCCCCCTTATCATCTTATGAAATTTTTTGTTCTTCAGCTCAGTTGACGTCGGTTAGTTTGATTAATTTGGAGAGGCAACTGACAGATGAGGTCATTTGTGCCATTAAGAATGTGTGTGTAGGTTGATAAGGGAAATATTTTATGCAATTTGATGAAGGGTGGAGAAAACTCTAGAATCAAGAATAGCCAATGCTTGACAAAACGCACCAAAGAGTTCAATGGACGGAGTACGATTCTCCACATGGCACCCAAATATGGATTGGGATTCTACTGAAAGATATCTGTCACTGCCAAAAATTGAACCTGGGCCCTCTGGATGGGAAGCCAGTACTCAAAAACACCACACAAACATGATCCACTTCGGCATTTGTTCTGCCTCACTTCATCCCATCCATATAAGCTACTCTTTTTCTTCCCCTTCCCTGCTTACTCAATATCCTCCCCTCCATCACAGCCATCAGCATTCTATTGCCTCTGATTACTCCACTGTACACCTATTTGGCCTCCTCCTAATCTCCTCCGGCAATTTCCTCTCCTTGCCTGCCGTGTGTAGCACTTCCTCATTTGTCCTCCTTTCAGGGCAGGATTTCTCCGATTCTCAGGATTTTTCCTTTCAGGATGTCCTCCTCTCCTCAGTTTTCCTCAATAATTCCCAGAAGCCAGATTTTGATAATGCCATCACACATCAATATTTACATCATGCCCAGCACTCATTGCAACATAGCAAGTGTGGCAATTTTTATGAGGATCAGGTTGGTGTGGTGGCAAGAGTATTGGCCCTCCACCCAGAGGGACAGTGTTCGAATTCCAGCTTTGGCAGAGATTTTTTTCGAGGAATCCATGTTCCCACTAGGGTGCTGGGTGGAGAGAATTTGAATTGTATAGCTCTGGCAAAAGTTCTTACTGCTGCACAGTGAACGATTTTGGGATGAGGGGTATGGAACTTTCAAAATGATGCGAAAGGGGGAGGAAGTTTGATTAGAATCGAGGGTCTGTCAGAAATCCTTTCTAATTGCTGAAAACACAAGCACTTTGAGAAGTGGAATGATTCAACACTACCTGTCATCCCGTTTCGACTCGTCTCACAATGAGACCTCAAGATAGCATCTCTGGTGATGGGTGATTTTAACCACTTGCCTTGTGTGTGTGTTCCTCATGCTTTTGTTGGGAAGTAGTTTGGTTTTTCTGCCTCAATATCTTTTGTTGCCTCCCTCTCTTCCCCTCCATATTTTCCTTCACCCTTCCACTTCTACCTCCCCTCCTTGTCATGCAGGTTTGTGCCAGGAACTTTACTGAGACCTATAGTACTTTGTCCATCAGGTGTGATGCTAAATTGTCGACCCTCTAGTACCTTTTGTGAGGAGTATGCTAATGCTGACACAGGATTTCTGTCCACACTTTCTCCATTCTTTTAGTAATCTTTCCCTTACCAACCAACCCACCTGTCCACAATGGTGCAACTGGCCTCGGCTGTCGATTGCCTCCTGAAGTATTCAGTCAATGAACCAATAGATAAATATTCAATCAAGGATTTTTTTATTCATAGCTAGTAAATAATTCTACCAGGAATGAAACTAAAATGAAGCCCATGCATGACCAATGCACTTTTGAGACAAGCAGATTTCATCATTGCCATATGAAAAAACTTTCTCTAACATAAAATTTATTGACATATTCATAAAGAATGGTATTGTGGAAGGTGTAATATATCAACATTTTCTCATGGGTTGGAAGATCTCTGAATTTCTCTAAATCACTCAAAACTTGCATAGGAAAATATCTCAGAATATAGAAACCCACCTATTATCTTTATCGTATTCATATTTGGAAAATTTCCCAGACGAACGCAGAAAAAGTCGTACCTCTTTAATGAAAGAATGGAATTGCTAAAATTTTGATTTGTCAGGATAGAGATTGTTGTAATGGTGGTAAGGTAAATAAATGGTAAAGAAAAATCTTACTCTCTTAAATATTAGTAGCTTAAAAAAATTAATAACTAATAAAATGTGTAGCTTTCTCTGTGTTAATAATTTGAGTTCACATGGGAGATAAAGACAAGTTATCATTCAACTACCAGTCTTTTGTTTAAGTAACAGTACTGTATTTTCTGGCTTATACATCTCATCCAAATTTTAGCCTTATATTTTAGGAAAATTAAACGAACAATGTAATACCCTTTTATGTTATTTATGGGATACTCATAAGCTATCTTTTATCAAATGGCATAAACAAATATCACAGCTTGGCATGATTTGGGATATCTTCATTCTTTTTTTAAATTTCTTGCTGTTGTGAGATTCATATCATGCAGTATTCAACAATTTTTGTATGAAAAGCAGATGAATGCATAAGCATATCCTGGGGGGTTTGGGGGTTATAACCCCCCCCCCTCCCCCCATTGATAAAAAAGTTAACATGGGGGTATGGAATTGAAAGCCCATTGCTGCTAGTCTTTTAACCTAGTCAAACAATGACATCAGCCATGTAAGATGAAAGTTGACTTTTATGATAATTTCTTTTGGGGAGAAAATCTTGGCTTATGTGCCAGAAAATACGGTATTACATGTTATGATGCTTCAACAGCTAAGGTCAAATCAAACTTATAGTTTGCTACTTGCTGACTGGAACGAAACGAAGTTCCCATTGTGGGTGACCATTTTCAAACTTGTGTTTGAGTTGTCCAAAAATGGCATCAGAGATCTTCTTATCCTTACATGAGGTTTGTGTTTAGTGTATGAAGAAGTAAAAGAGGAATGAAGAAGTTGCATAGACTGGAGGACTTAAGAGGAATTAAATTTTTTTAAACTTTTATTAGTCTTCATCTTGTACAAACACTCATGTCATTATTTCAGACTTATCTCTTGTCAACAATATTAAAGAGTACAGTCAATTTCTACATTTTTCTTGCTTACTTTTCTTACCAAATTTCCCCTTCTTCTCTCTTGCTGCTGATTAATGGAAGCTAATTATTTGGAAGTTCTCTGTAACAAATGAGTTCCTAGGAATTGCTTCAAATGTAACCACTGCTGAAAACTTTGAAGGAGAAGAACTCACCATCATCTTCACCAAGAAATCTTGTGTATCACCAAAAAGACATTCGGGAATCAAATGAACTACACATTTTTTGTGCCACAGCTGTAAATTTTGGTCATCTTAACTTGGCTCTACAATAAACCCTTTGAGCCAGTATCAAACAGATCTCAAGTTCAATGAGGAGGAAACCATTTTAGTTGGCATCAGGAAATGAAATGAAACATCCGACGGAATGAAAAATGACAACTATTTGACCTGTGTGAAATTAAATCAAAATTTCTTTTTTTCATTTAGATTAATCTGTTGACATTTTGGATGTTTAGGATTGAGATCTCAGAATAAACTGCAATGAGGAAATTGTATTGAATGGACGTATGGTAATTTTTTTTTTCTTAACTATTTTTCTGCCAGAATTGGCCTTTTGGTGAATGTGCAAAAACTGCAACCAAGCTTATGTATCAGGTGGTATTATTCGTAGAAATATTAATTTACTCATATCTACTTGCCTTCAAAATGCTACATTTTTCAACATTCAATTCCAAAGTGCAGTATACCATCAAATCTTAGAAAAATTAGATGATGGAATAAATGACTGATTTATCGGTACATATTTGAAAATTTTAAATGCTACACAGCATGAAAGGTTTAGGCTGTTTTAGCCAATGGGCATCAGCTGGCATTTTTATGTTACAATATTTTATTTAATCTGTTAATATTTAATTGTGTACCTTTAAAATACCTTTTTTCCACCACTAAATTCCCTAATGATTACCTAATCTTTGAAATATTATACTCAGTTGAACGAATATAAACATTTTAAATGAAAAGGTACAACCGTAAAAACTACATGAAAAAGTCTGTGATAGTCTTCGCACATTCTACCTGAAATTTGCTGGCAGTGAAATTGTTAATAATTAATTTTTGGAAAATATACATGAAAACATAAAGTCTGGAAATGAAAAAATTGATCAAAGGTAGCTCAGAGTTATCTCAAGGCTGAGTGGTAGTTAAGAGATATATTACTGATGCAACTGGATATACTTACCAATAAAAATACTCTTAGGACGGTTGTCACTCCAGCTTTCAGCAGGGTTGGTGTAGCTTACCATAGAATTAGTATATTTATATTATATGGTGCTGTGAAAAGTGCTGTTTATGTTAGAATTTGGAGTAATTTAGTTTAGCTATTTGTAGGTACTTCATATTAGGTTTGCATGGGAATTGAACTTATGCAAATTTTAATGAACGGCATGTGTACTAATTGATGAAAACCCCTGTAAATGCATGCTTTGGTTGAAGGTCTTGCGTTTTGTGCTGAAGTGGGTCAAGGAATTTTCCTGAGCAGAAATGGCTCATTAATTGTCTTGGTAACATATGAATGATGAAAACACAAAATTTCAAGAAGTGTTGCCTGTATGGCAGATAATCTTCAATTAATTATGTATGTAGATATTTTGAAGCATATGAAATATGTAACTATACTTTTGCCTTTGTAGAGTCACTCTTCAGTATACTTAATGTGTTAAAAAAATTGAAAAACAGTCATGCCCCGGTTAGTGCATGTTTGCCTTGTTCAATTTTGCCACGGTGCAAATCAAGTTGCTTGCACAAATTGCCCCTAACCTCCCTTACCATACTCCATCCCCCATTCTTTACGTAAATGCAATGGTGATACATTGTACATAGCTATTTTTTCCCTGCCAAAGCATTTAACTGAAGAAAATTGTCTAGTTTATGCAAACATCTCATGCAGGATTTTCCTATATTTACATTAATCTCAACTGCTTGCAGTGGGCATCCTCATTTTATGTTTTTTTTGCAGATATCCTGCCAATTGAAATGCTACGTACCATTTCCTTAGATTCTGAACACAGTACATTAAGAATCCTTACTTTGAACATCGGTAAAATTGATGTTACTCATTGGAATAAATATTTATTTTTTTTCAATAAGGTTTTCCCTTCTGTTATTACTAATACTTAAGGAACACCCCATTAGTGATGCTTACAACAGTTGCATGATTTCTCTGACAGCAACTAGTGCCTGGCCTTAAGAAAACTGACCCCAGAGCTGGGATTTTGAAATTATGGAATGTGACCACATCATTTTTATGGACATTATTTGTGTTTAAATTGCTGTAGGAATTAACCTTTAAATGGGCATATTAAAATACTTCATATTAAACACCCCATGTATTCATTTTGTTTATTTCTGTGCTGAATGCTCAATGTATCGCTTTCACATTGTTGGTTTATTTACCAATTTGGTTCATTTATTTATATAAAGAAAATAGTTTATTTTTATTTTGTAATATTGAAAAATTTTCTATTATCTCGTGGGGTCATTTTTGATCCCACTTGCCCGGCAATGTAACCAGTTAAGGACCATTTACCTGTGTGCTAAGGGTCAGAGAAAATTTCTGAGTAAATTTGACTATTGAATCTATGTAGGTAGGTATATATTGTTCCTGTAGGAAATTTTAATTCATATAGGAATTTAAATAATTCCTATAGTATTTTCTGTAACACTATAGGAAACCAATGGGGCATTATCAATAGGGTATATCAGAATTTTTAATGAGAAATAATATTTTGAGCAAAACAGAGACCTAAGTTACAAAAGAATATTGAACCATGTAAAAATAATGTTAAAGTTGGGAATGGTATTCCCTTTGATCAAATGCTTTATATTCAATCAAAAAGTCAATGTTAATAGTAAAATTATTATTAATAATAGAGATTAATCAACAAATAAAAATCAGAAAATAGATGAATAATGAATAAAGAAATGGTTCGCTCAGTCATCTGCAAGATACAAAAAAATTGGAGCTATATCAGACGCTTCTTGACTGAAACACATTATAAATTAGGCTTGCCCATTTGAAGGTTAAATACGAGTTTTACACTTCGTTAATAAAAAAAATTTAAAAGATCCCAAACAGAGTATGGTTTTGAATATGTTCACTACTCAAGTTTTGAGATGCAACAAGCACATCCCTTTCTCTTTGATGTTGTATATCTCTTTTTGTGCAAATTGCAATGACACATTGGAACACATTTCGTGTGCTAATCGTGGCATGACTGTACGTATTTACTGCACATTACGGTGATAGTTTTCACTCTCATGTTCAATGCTCTCACCATGCATCAGCTTGTTGTTAAGCACATTGTGTATTTTATTCTAAATTGAATTTGTGCTCTGTGTGGCATATTTATATTAGCTTCTCCATTGAATTTTTACTCAAAATTGGGCATCTAAGCAAATGCTAATAAAAACTTAAGGTGGAATTGACTCCAGTGAAATGAAATTGAATCAATGACATATTATTATTAATAACCATGGTTTGTATGATGTCATTATGCTTTAGATGTTTCATGCTCTTGCAACCATGTCACTTTCACTTTTGGTGCTAGGCAGTCCATGTTTAGTGATGGCTTAACCACTTGTAACTGAATCAGAAAAAAGAAATTTTTGCTTAAATAATTGCTGTGGTGTTTATATATGCTACATCTTGACTTGCTTACGTTATTTGTTTGAACCAGGCATCTGTTAATGGAAAATGCAATACACATGTCATATAGTGCTTGTTATTAAACTTGGTAGGTACTGCATCTACCCCATTACTTATATAAAATTTGTCAATCACTCAGGTTTTTTATTTCCACCCAAGAGCAAAAGGAGCACAAATGTCATTCATGATGAAATGGTCCCTCAGTATTTTATGCACAGCCACATTATAAAGTATTGTGATGAACTCTAACTAGGTGTTTTCTCTAGTCAGTACTCTTAAGCTCAAGATATGTGGACTAGCCTGAGCTGTCTCTGATGACTAAGAGAGTTGTTGGATCTTAATATTCCCAATGGTGTTGCTCTGTTGAGTGAGGCTTTGCTGTGGTCTTGAAATGTGGCTGCACTTGTCCCTGGACAGCATTTTTATGAGCTACAGGTTTGGGAGATGGTTGGATTATCTACTGACCTTGCATCTCTCTGTTCCTTTTAGAGCTCACGTTTTAATAAAGCCCGTCTAGAGGACTGCCGGAAAATACTTGTACTTGAATGAGCCACTAGACTTTGTCCATGAAATATTAAATAGTGAACCCAATAACTCTAATTCTCTAAGTCACGTTACATAGCCCAGGAGTGCAAGCCCTTTTGTTCCCTGTCAAAATATATTTATTGTCTCCCTGAGGTCTTTAATGACATTGGTGAGTCCATAAACCTCATCTTTCTTGACGCCTTGCAGTTTTGGCAATGTCAACTGTTAATTAAGTGATCCTATGGCTGCCTATGTATAACTGCTTACCTAGATCAAGAGTTTAGTAGTCCACAACGCCAAAACTGTTGGCTGTTGAGAAAGATATGTTTGATAGATTCACCAACGAAGACAATCGAAATTTGTTGACAGGCAACATAAGATATGGGGTAGCCAACATATTTCAAGCTTTGAATGTCAAACTGTATTTGCTGACTGTGTAGTTTTTTGCAATACTTTATGAAGTGACTGTGCTTGTAAAATGATGAGTACTACTACAATGTGAAATATTCAGTTTTAATATTTGCAAAAATTATTGGTAGGGAAAAAACATTGCATTGAGATGAATTTGGAATAATATTTTATAATCGAAACAATAGTAATCAATCTCTCAACCAAGCTGTCCCAATTAATGGAGCAAATAAATTATTATTGCTATATGAAACCCCAATAATGTTTTCATAATTTAATCATTTTTATCGTGAGTTTCATAATCACTAATTCAATTTACTCCTTTAAAAAGTGTACCATAAATATTTCATTATGTTTACATTTGAGGCTTTAATTTTTTAAATATAGGCATTGATATAACTTGAAAATTGCATTCCATAGTAGAGTAGAAAAAATATAATCAAGCATTAATGTAGTATTTTTAACAGAATCTACCTGAGATCATAAAATTATTCCACTGCCAATGAAAACAAAAGAGGAGTTTGTCTAATTAATGACAGTATTATTCATCAGAAGAAAAAAACCTTGAAAATAAACAATCTACCTTCAAAATGAAGCAAGTCTATCATAATAAATGTAATTTTAGTTGAAATAGTCAGTCATTAAATTTATTTGAAAAATTCAATCATTGCTATTAGTGTATCTGAGTTAATCGGTCATTTTTAGTCAACTCAGGATAGTAAATTCCTTTATTGAAATTAGAGTGAAAGAGATGCCTCACTGGACATATTTATAGGAAGTGTTGTGAGTGTATTCAATCTGTGGTTAGAGCATTCTACAATTTTGTATGAAGCTGAACCAGTTGAATATACTCTAAAATTTATCACGTCTATGAGTAGACTGACAATAATTAAATTTTTTAAGTTTGTAATTTTTGAAGCTGCTCCCTTGTTAGAACTTTTTTTTATACTTTCCAAAATAATTTGGCTGGTAAATTTTTTGCAGTTCTTAGTAATTTTACACCTTGAGTATTACTGCAGATTTTTAGACTTTGGCCTAAACATCACTCTATATATTTTTCACGTTTACTTTTTGACTTGTTAATTTTTGTTGAAATCCTGTCTTTCATAGTTTTCTTGGTTTGAATGATTAAGTTAACTCTAAGTCATAAAAATCACCCTCTGTCAATAATAAACAATTTTAACTTTTTTTAAAAAAGGTTTTAACTTGATCCCAAATCCATTCCTAAGTGCTAATACAAGTCACTTTGTGACTGTGTGTATAACAGTGTTGTGTTGTGAATTAGAATGCATTACTAGGCTTTAATAAGTTTGGCATAAAAATTAATTGTTTGAGCCTATAATTAATTAGACTTTGGCTTGAATTCTAAATAGCATGAGATTTTTAGTAACTGCATTGCTGATTTGGAACATATTTTAACCAATAATGTATTGGTGATTTTTTTATATATTCACCTAAAATTAAATTTGGAACTTCTCTTTGCCACCTCTTTTGTAAGTACTTCAAGTCAGAGAAGTCTTGAGAAATTGAGGAAGATGAGGCCATACTGAATCAATTGATTAAAACTTCTGTTATCCTTTCATTACTCCTTTTCTTGTTTTTTCAGATGCCTGTAGTTGGCTCTTCTTGTGATGAGGATTTTGCAGTATTGGTCTGGTCCTAGTGCCTATTCATTTCATTGTAGCTTACATGTGTGGTGTTGCTTGCCTGCTTATACTTCTACCATCAGCAGATGTGTATTGAAATTTTTATAAGTTGCTCCCTGTTTTGAAGTACTTAGAATCAATTGATTTCTTTTCTAAGGCATAATTAATCACCATTGAAAATTTTTATGTTTGCCAAGCAGCCAAACTTACCCACAGGAGTTGACCGCTAGGAGAAATGCACAAATGCGTGAAAATTACAGAGAAAAAATATTTTGGGTGGACTGGGAATTTTTATCATAAATCTTAAAATATTTTATTAAAAAGTTTTAAGTGATCCATTTCACAAGAATATGTTTCTACTGAAAAGGATAAAATTTCCATCTGAAATTTTATAATAAAAATATTTATGCCTCTTGATTTGATTGGAATTAAGATTTTAGGTTGCTTGTTATGTTTGATTTCTCTGGGTACCTTTGATGTGTGCTTTCTTTTTTGAAAGAAAATATATTTTGCCATAAATGTATGACTCAAATAGTAAGTACCTGGCTGTCATTGGCAAGAAAAGCCATTTAATTTCTCTTCATGTAAATTCAGAAACATTGCAGGATAAATGCAAGCAAATGTCCAGTATTTAAAAACTCGGGAGCTGCTTATCAAATAATTGGTGGTGTGGGGATACCTTGCTTTTATGTGTGCTCACACAATATCTTTCCTGTTACCTTTCAGACTTACTCTGTCTCTACTTCTTTATATTTTAGAGTCATAATGAGTGGCTTGAAGGATGTTAGGTTCTCTTTAAATGGGAGTTAGGAGAGTGACTGAAAATTATTTGGTATTGAGAGGAGTTTGCGTGGATTACAGTAATTTAAATGGGCTATCATGATTCATAGTGCTTGCTTTCATCCCTAAATATGCAATTCTCTCTGCACTTGCTAAGCCTTTACTGCTGTATTCATAGTTTTGACCTGTTCTAAGGATGATTTTCTGGCACTTCTTTTAAACCATATTGGTAGCATTATTTTTATGCCAGCATGTTATGTTGGTCCTGGCAGCTTTAGTCACGGAAGATAGTTAAGCGTATATTCTAAGTGATGTGAACAGTAAGTTTAAATCTGTAGAAAATCCAAAGTCTAACTTTTAGTTCCATTTTAATCCACTCTTAGAACAGGACTAGTAAAAGCTTCTGAACCCTGGTTTAACTAGAAATCTATGAATAGGTACTTCTGTTAATATTAGAGGTAGGCTAAAAGGGACCATATTAATTGAAAAAATACACGAATGATGTGGTGGGTAGTCATGCTTTTCAATGTAAAGATTTATCTCTAAACTGAGGAAACTCTCCAAGGAAAAAATAAGCAAGATAAAATCATGTGAGATCAGTAAATATGAATATATTGAAGCCCTATTCACTATTGGAGATTCAGTTTATGGATCAACATTTTTTTATAGCAAAAGATTTTCATGGAATACATGTAATTATTGGTACAACGTTTTCATTAGTACATATGTTTAATACGACACTTCATAAAACATTTCTCTTCAAATCATCACTTTGGATGTTCTAGCATTATTTCCTTAGTAAGTTTTGCTTTAATTGATTAAGGTCCACCAAAAAGCCCTCCTTCCATTCTACAGGCTCTTTCCAAACATGCCGAGAGTTTTCAGGCACTCTTCAAGTATGTGGTGTGTGCATTAAAAGAAATAAAGCACATGATGCATAGAGGTATCAGAAGAGAACAATGTACCGTGTGTAGTCTTTCACAATACTAGACTTTGCATTATCTATGCCGAAGTAAGCTTGATAAGATATCCGCTTTGCTGTATACGTTCTTCTCACTTGTTCACTCTTCTTTGATTTATTCAACTCCTGCAGTGGTGGAGAATGTGTGGTTGGTGCATTATTCTCCCTGAAAGTTGGTGATTAACTCAAAGACTCCTGTTCTCTGGCTATCAATCTATTTCTGCCCTTGAAGTTCATGCAAGAGAGCTGAGAGGATGAGAGCAAATGTGTTCGGTACACTCCTTTGTGCTCCTCTGTGCATACATCCCTGGTGGATCAAAATATTTACAAAAATCTCCAAAATCTCTTCCTCGCACTTCTAATGAACAATTTTTAGTGACTTGTAGATATATTTTAGACTTTCAGTAGATATTTGAATGTCCTCTTTCCTACCCCTGTGAAATATCTCAAAAAGATATTTTGTATGCATAAATGTGTTGATATCATCTTAGGACTTTTTCAGGGGTTTCACAATAATCAGCCCACCTAATGAAGTAATGGAGTGGAGGCAGTTTACCAATACTTTTATATTAATAATACAATTGATTTCAAGTGTGTAGTTTTCACCTCTATCATCGCATGATGATTCCGGGCATTGCCTAAATTATTGGCATTGGCAAAAATTATTACTATTATGAAAATCAAATAATCTTACTCATTTGGAATGATATGTCTACAGAAATTTAATATATTTCAATTCTAGTGATTGCATAAGGTGTTTTTTTATACACCATTGACAAACATTTTTATTGACATCCTCAAAGAACAAGTACATTCTTATGGACTTCTTGTAAATATATAAGATATCTCAGACATTATAGACATTCTGGAGATGTTGAGTAAATATTTTGTGCGCTTTGGGAAAAACGTTGGTCTCTTTGTAGGGGAAATTCTAGCAGAAAATTGTTTATATAAATACCTTCAAGCCCTTAAACATGGTTGTGTCTTGGCATGCTATATGGTGTTTAGGATACATTTTTTTCTATGTCACTGCTTCTGCTGGCCTGTATGGAGGAACTCAGTCCCACATCTCTACTTTAATGCTGTTTACATACTATGTTTTTCACTCTCTCAAGTTCATCTCTCAGTGAAAGAGAAGAAAGATAGAACCAAGAAAGTTCTTTTTGTTACACGTATCTTGACATTTTCTTCTACTCTCACTTTGTGTACTTAAATTGGGGTTTTATCAACTTTTCTCTCTTCAACTCACTTTCACTCTCTTCTGAGTCTACTGCAATCAAATTTCATCTGTGTAATGTGCAAAATGTGACCTTCTATCGCAAAGTGTTTGAATGCCGTTTTCAATTGACTCTTCACTCTTTTCTTACTTCCAATTACTTACCTGTTATTATGCTACATTTATATGCTAGTGGAACTAACACCTTATTTTAAGTAAATTTATGCATTAATTTATGTTGTATTCATTCATGAGTCATTTTTGACTCTTCTTTAGGCATTGTCAATTTACTGTATTTTCTGGGTTATAAGATGCACAGGCATGTAAGACACACCATAGTTTTTGCAGCATATTTAGGAAAAAACATATCAACTCACTATTAGCTTTTAATATTGTTTGCAGTGAAACAGAGAACTGAACTTTTACCAAATGTTGTGAAAAAATATGATTCCACGCAATTTCATGCTCTTTTGTAGTTCTATTTGTGAGATTAGTATGATATGGAACTCAAATTTTCTATGAAAAAAAATTATTTCTGGAATCTATTTTTGCTAAAGATTGTAACTCATGATTATTAAAACAATATTTCTGCAGATAAATCTAATGTGAAAATTTTGACGGTAAGTTTTTGGAAAAGTTTTCAGCACCTATATTCAACAAAAGTTCATTGCCATCAGTCTTTACTCAAATCTGACCTTGATGTAGGCCATATAAGATGCAGGGTGATTTTCCTTGGACTCCATTTGGGGAAAAAGTGCATCTTGTAAGCCGGAAATTATGGTAAGTCATTTCATATAATATGTATTTAGCTAAAAACTTTGGTCTTGTGTAGTTTGAATTATAGCTATTAATGTAGAGCCCCTTCGGTTGATTTAGTCTCATAATCAAAGGCACTTTCACTCTGGTGATGAACACAGGATTATTTAAGTACTTTACTGGTTACAAATAACTTTTGCAATAGTGGATTCAAGGCAGGTTGCCCATTAGAATATGTTTTTGCCTCATACTGGTAATTCTTGGTTAAATGTAATTTGTCACTTGCAGTAAACAATTTTGATGTAAGACATATGAAAGGCCATCAAGTTGGTACCTATTAAACTTACCATTCATCTTTTAATATTGTTAAAATATAGCCTATATACCTACTATAGAAGGAAGTTAATTATTGTTGGAAGGATTAATTAAAAACAGTAAAACCTTGACTGTACGCACCTTGATTTCATTTCCATTATGGACCATTTTTGATTTTACGTTACTCTATATTTGGCATAGAGGCACTAAGGTCCAGCCAGGAAGCATTTACAATTTACGTAGTTTCTCGATTGTACGTGGTTTTTTCGTTTTTACAGAGTCATACTTCGGTTCCTACGGTCAAAGTTTCCTAAATATTGCATAGTTTTGCAATACTTTATTACTAATTGAGAGTAATGTTATTGAATACGACAACCACCCCAACATGTTAACTAGCATATCTATGTACTCTATTTTCCTGCAACATGCGTGGAAAATACAGCACTAAATGCTCGGTCTTCTGAAATACGTAACAGTATTTCGGCAGTTATTAAAAGTATGGCATAACTCGTGTCAGAATAATATGCCTTACATTTGGAGACTTTTGTTAGTTTTTTCTGGTTTTACCATAGTTAGGGGCATGGTATCACAAAGTATTATATGGTGACATTATAATGTTTGATATACTGCTCCTCAATATTGCAGTAGCAAAAAAGAATACACCATATTTACTCAAATATGCTCCTCATTGATGGACAAACATCGGTTCAATAGGTGGGAGGAGAGCTATTTTCCAGTATGAAAAGAGAGAACCACTCTGACATTCTGTGGCTAATGGTCCATAATAATGGAAAAAAATTGGTAGTTAAACAATAACTCATATCAGTAAAAAACAAACTATACATATTTTGATTCATTGAAGAAGTGTTTTATTATTTAATTTATCTTTCCTCATGTCGATGTTGTGGTTGTCTTACAGCAGCATGGCAACTTAGTAAAGACCTTATGCAACCCACAATGCAGTGGTGTCGTAAATATTTTCCTGCTCGAACTTAAGTACCAACCCGTCGAAAATAGACCAGCAACTTTGCTTACAAATTCAATGATAATTCTATTAGTTTACGAACTATTTTTATCATCTCATTAATTTTCTGTCATGACCATGTTTCTATTGATCTACTATGATGCAGGATAGTCCATATACGCAACCCACAATACAATTGAGTCTTGAATATTTTTCCTCGCATTAGATCTGCGGATAAACTGAAATAAAGTATCCAACATTATTTTTAATTAAAAGAAGATTCATACGAAGGAAATTCTTGGAGTATGTATTAGTGGGTAGAAATTAAGTATCCATGTCAAGTTCTGGTGGTTCGGCCCCTGCGAAACCTGACGACAAGCCAACAGCTTATCAGAATCGTAGGGTCATACGGACCACCAGAATCGTCTGAGGGCGAAAAAAAAATTCGAAAAACAGAGAAGAAAAGTTGGGGGAGGAAGGTGGGGGATAGAGGTTAGGGGATAGGAGGGGGATAAACAGAGAAGTTTGATAGAGGCTTATATTCGGAAGGGGGCTATGTTCGGACAAGTACGGTAATCGGCCATTGTTTTGAATAGTAATACTTAGGGAAGGGCTGGACAGACCATCTGGGGTAAAATTTGCCCTCAGTAGAGAGTATTGGGGATGATTTTAGACTGCGTGTGGAGTCAACTTCACTTATGAGACCCAGGGATGATTTTCAAGCTTTTATTTTGGGGCAAAAAAGTGCGTTTTATACGCCGTCAAATATGGCAATTCAAATCAAATTCATTGATAAAAACAAATTTATAGGACTCGTGACTTGATTTTAAATACAGTGAAGAGATCTGAAAAATGTTATTGAATCATGCATTTTTATCAACCTTTGATTTTACACACTCTGATTTTACATAGTGCCTCTCTTTTGGTCCCTCCAACTATGTAAATCGAGGTTTAACTGTATAATGGATTCTGTGAAATTCCCCCCTCTCTGGATTCATTTAGTAAGTTTGAAAACTCTTTTTTCATAGATATGTAGCATTAACATTCCTCCATTGCTATGAATTGAGATATTTTTTACCATCTGGAGAGACATTTAAGTATTTTAAAGATGCATAGGCTTTTGTTCTGAAAGCAAAATAGGCTTTAGGTAGTTTATAACTCCTAAAGACATTTTGGTAATCCTGATAAGTGTGCATACTCTTTTCTTTCATTGATTACCATATCCTACCTTAGTATGATTTAATTTAGGGTATGAAATGATGTTTTAATACTGGTATTGACTATTGCGGAGACTGAATAATATTAATAGTGCTAAAAATAGTTAATATGTACCTCCTTTTACGAAATTAAATCTAGAAATAAAACAGATAAAAAAATTTCATGATTAAGGAAACAATAACATCTACTTAGTAATTTCATTTTGAAGTTTTGAATTTCCTTTGACATCCCCAATTATTTGCATGAGGTTAGTATCAATGTTGTGAATTTAATAAGTCCTCCATAAAAGATTGAATCATTGTAGTAAATAAAAATACCTCGAACTATGAAACTCTGCACTTTAATGTAAAAGTCCTGCTTCCTTTGTGAAAGCCACAACTCAGTTCATCATATCAGGATAATCTATAAAAATTTCTCCTAACAATATTTGTTATCCTCCAAAGATTGTTGTGATGTGGATGTTTTTAACTTCGAGTTGGGATCCACAGCGATAGTGGATAGGAACTTTATCCTCTCTGTGAAAAGGAAAGAGTGTGGCAGGGTAGAGTGACCTAACCTTAGCTTCATTATGACAGTAATTTAGATTTTTCTATTTTACTAGCAGATTTCAGTGTCATTGAAAAATTTTCCTCAGTGAAATGACGTAGGGATTTCATCTGTAAGCTTTTATCTTATGCGTGAGGAATGATGAAGATGCCCAAATGAGTAGAAGAAATAGGTAAGATAACTAAGATAATTGGAGAGGAATTTGAAAGAAATGTCATACATATGATATGGCCTAGACTATTTCTCATTGTGTGCCAATTTTGTCAGCCGAAAGCATTTTTCAAGTTAAATCTTGCTGCTAGCTAATTGCAGTAGTTTTCAGTGATGTGAAGGCTTCATTCTCATGGGATTCACCATTTAGGTTTTTATCCTTCATTTTTTTACATTTGAAAGTTTCTTTATAATTTGAGGGTACATACAATTTTGCTTACCTCTCTTCATTGACCTTTTTCAATGTTTTCATTTTACACACATAAAATTTATCGAATTTTACATTGGGTACGGTTTTGTATAGGTCTTTTTTACACACGTTTCATATTTCAAAATGATCACAATTAGGAATTCGGAAATGTGTATAAGCACATTTTTACATTTATAAATCCCATTTCTAGGTTAAAATTGTTTGCATTATAACAATTATCTTTCATTTCATATTTGCATATATATGTAGTTTTAAAATTTATCATACATCATTGGTTTTTTGTACACATTTTGTATATCAAAAGTATCACAATTTAAAATTTGGAAATAAGTTATAGCAACTCATTATCTTATAAATAAGTTATTGTTCGTATTACTACAGTTATCTACCATTTTCATATTTTCAGATACTTTTAAAAGTTTCAGTATTTTCATAAATTCACATATACAAAGACAAAGACGTGGACTTAATGCCTCACTTTGGCCATTGCGTTTACTCGAGGCAGAATTTGGGTGGGTTTTCCTAATTCCCTAGTTTTACCTTTCCTGAGGCAGAGCGTTATTAGGTATCTGCTGGTTAGCTGGCTGGCGTCTTCCATCTCCAAAGATAATCTAATTCGCCATGTTTCGATCGAAGGACAATTTTCAATTCTATGTTTTATTGTGTCTTCTTCACCGCATATGGTACACTTCCCGTCTTCGCTTTGGCCAATCTTCTTTAGGTAATTTAAGCATTCCCCGTGTCCTGAGAGTGCTTGGGCTGCACTTTTGGTGTGTGTTATATCTATTTTCTTTCTGTCATAGATCGTTGAAAAAATATCCCGGGTGTAATGGCCTTTTTCTGAGTTGCTCCATTCCAAGTTCCATTTTTCCTCTGTTATCTCTCTTAATATCCACTTTAGTTGACTTATTCGCGGGTATTCGTTTGTTTATTAGCCTTATTCCGAAGTAAATTGTTTGGTTCTCCTTTTTTAATTCATCTCTCGTCTTCTTCTCTCAAACAATGTATTTCAGCGGTGGCTCCATTGCAATGACTGCTAATGCATCTGTACTTGTTGTGGAGTAGCAGTGCATCACAGGTAACAGGCAGGACCATTGTGCTTCAAGTAGTTTTCGATGAACTCTGCTATTTATGGCTCAGTCTCCCCATATGGCACTTCTGTACATGACGATGGATTTTATCACCCCATTGTATACTTGCATCAAGGATTTGTTGCCGTAAAGAGTACGGCAGTATCTCCTAACAGCATGGAAAATTTTCTTTATTTTGGTCGTTAGGTGGTTGGCATGTGCTTGAAAGTTTAGGCTCTCATCTACATAAACACTGAGATATTTGAAGCTTTGGCTTCTCTTCATTTGTTTCTCATTCATTTTGATGCTGGGGTTTCTACCTAGCTTGTTTCCTGATACCACAAATTTGCTTTTGGCCATGGAAAGCTTGAGCTTGCACTCCTGTGCACAGTTTTCAACAGTACGCATGCTGACCATTGCCTTGTTTTCCATCTCCCTCCGCATGTTGGCTCTGACCAGAATTGCTGAGTCATCCGCATAAGCAATTAGCTCGCAGTTCTCTGGGAGGTTGCTTCTTAATAAACGGTTCATTACTAGGTTCCAGACCAGGGGTCCTAAAACAGAGCCCTGAGGGCATCCTTTTGTGGCTGTTTTTTGTGCTTCTTCGTGGTTGGTTTTAAGAAATATCTTTCTGTCTGTTTAATAACTCTTGAAAAATTGATTATATTTCTCGGTGCATTTATTCTTTTTAGCTCAGCAATGGCCGTGGGCCACCATATGGAGTCGAAAGCTCCTTGGATATCTACGAAAATTCCAAGAACATAATTTTCCGTGCTTTCCTTGATGTAGTTTTTTAGCCTGAGAATTGCTTCTTCTACATTTCTTCCTTTTCTGGATCCGAATTTCCGGTCATAGTACAGATTTTCCATTCCAAAAGCTTGCTCCAATTTGTTCTTGATCATTCTTTCCTAGATCTTTCCAAGTTCTGGGAGTAGCGCTATCGGCCAGTACGATTCTATATCTGCGATGTCTCGGTCCTTCGATTTTAATATTGTAGCAAGGTTTCCCACTTTCCAGCATTTTGGGAAATATCCAGAGCAGGCAATCATTTGCAATAAAGAGTAGTAAATCCTCACGTAGCGGACTTATTTTCTAATGACGATTCCAGGCATCCCGTTGTATCCTGGTGCTTTGTTTTTCTTTGTTCCCTCGAAGGCGTTTTGTACTTCTTCAAGTGAGAATGGTGCTGCATCATCTCCGTCCGGTATATCATCGTATTGCTTTCTATTCCCCACATGGATTTCATCGTCCACCTCTTCGTCAGGTAGGATGGTGTTTAACATATTAGCAATGTGTTCTCTGAGTAGTGGGATGTGTCCATCCGCATCTTGAGCTGTTCCTTGGATGGTAGGCAACTTCAGCTTTTCGGAGAATAGTTTATAAACAAAGCCCCACGCGTTCTCTACAAAATTCTTTTGTACAAATTTTTTCCAGCTTTGGTCTTTTGCTGAGTAAATGGCTTCTTTTTAGGCCTTTCATTTTCTGATATAGGCCTCTGTCTTCCCATCGGCTTCTTTGTAGTCGTCATTGAAAATTTTTGAGTTCTTTCTTCTTTTGGGTTAAGTCATTGTTCCACCATGGCGTTTTTCGGGTTATCTTTCTGAGCTTCTTGGACTGCCTTTGTTAAGTACTATGTTCTTATATCCAGGTTTTCAACATTGGGGGTCCAGTGACTTCTGTTTCAAGCTTTTGTAGTCTCCAGAGAAGTTCCGCCTCACATGCTGCCCAGTTCGCTCTTTTAAGTGCAAACCTGGCAGTCGGTTCCGCTTCCTTTACTGTCCCACTCCTCGTTTCCACTAAGGGTATTCTAGCCCCTTGAATATTAATCTGTCCAATTTTTAGGGGTTTTTTAACCATAATTTATTCTTTGCTTAAGTGACTCTATTCTGCTCTTATTTACTGGACATTCCGGATCGATGGCTTCATGCACGCAATTTCCCTCATTCCTTTTCTTACAATTAGTGCAGACTGAATCTTGCTTTTTGTTTGGACAGTCTGCAAATGTATGAGTTTCCACACAGTGAGAGCAACTTTCCTCATTCCTACAGTCCCTTGCTAGATGCCCAAATCCATTACATTTATAACACCTAGTGATATTGATGTAGTACCTTATTTTGTGACTGTCATAGTCTAAGAAGACTCTTCCATTATATTTTAGGGTTTCTCTAGATTCTGGGTCAATTTCAATCACCCAGTTGGTTCTATCTGATTGCGGTTTCCCAAACTTGAACACGATTTTGACCTTTGAGGAGTCAAGCAGGTCATTTTGGTTATTAATGGCTTCCAGGAATATATCTTGTGTGACGGTTCTCTTGACACCGTATATTGCCATTCGCGGATTCTGCTTTTCAGGTGTTTTTGCGACGAGAATTTTGCCTTGAAAATATCACATTCTTGTAGTTTATTTTCTGCATCGGGTGTTTCAAATTCCAAACAAATTCCTTTATTTGAAATTCTTGTAAAGTTCTTAATCATCACTCCAAGTTTCCTTGGGAGCACATGCTTCTGGAGCTGCTCTTTTGTCTCATTGCTAGTTTTAATATTGGTGTCCTCCCCGGGGTAGATCGGAACAGAGTACGTTTTAGGTTCATCCTCTATCGGTGGGGGTTTGGCTATGAAGTTTGCGCCAGCAACTGCTGCATAGAATGCCATTGGAATATTCTTTGTAGCCGTTACTATGCTGTCCTTTACGCATTCTTTAATTTCTTTCCAGACCTCGGTCAGAATGTCTTGTCTAGTCTTGGCTTCCGCTGCTGAGAGAGATAGCTCGTCAAAAATGTTTTTCAGTTTACTAAGATCATCAATGATCTCCCCCTGTTTGCTCCTATTCAGCTTTTCACTTCTCAGTGATTTAAGTAACCGTAAGTATGTTTCATTGAAAGAGTTGGTCAGATCCGGGGTTGACGCCATGATTGGTACAACGATTCCCAGTGCCTTACTAATGCCCCTCCGGGGCGACAATGATATTTCGTACCATTATCATGAAACAGAATAATTAATTGTATAAAAGGACATTGGTCCATAACAAAACAGTAAACACTAAATACACAAGACCAGACAATCACCATGCGCACAATGTATCCAAGAAGCTCTGTACCAGACACTACATTCAGAGCACGTGCGTCGGCAAAATTGTAAACCATTCACTTCAAAAATAAATAGTAAATCAACGGGTGAGCCAAATAATACAAAAATGCATCAATGGAAATTCTAATGTTTACAATTTTAAATAATGATTTCAGTTCTGCGTTCCGGTGAAGCACTTTAATGGAATTAATGTTTAAACAAAAGTTTTTTTTTTAATTTTAAATACTTATTCATCTCCGGTTCTGTTGGTGGATCCTGATGAGACTTGCAGGAGTAGATAAAAAGGACGTAATGGACTCACTGAGGTTTTCCCCCATCGCTGGGGCCCATAGGGCAGGAGGAAAGGGGCACTTCCGGTTTCAGACCATGTTTTTAAGTTGACCTTGACGTGCTTGATTTGGACAAAATTTGCATCAAATCAGTATATTCATAGCACTATTCTATATTTTTAAAATGGGGGTAATCCGGGCAGCAGTTTCCGAGAAAACCCGGAAAAAATGGTTTTCATGCGTAATTTTTTACTTCTCCAATTTTGCACTCGCGTTCACCAAATTTAGATGGTACCAGCACTGTGTAACACTAGATCACTCCCTAAAGTTTCACTGATAACACTTAAAATAATACGTGAGAAATTGCAGTTTGTGTTTTCCAAAAAAACACAAAAACTCGCCAGGTGTCTGGACACTGGTGTTAGGGTGGATCATTCGTTGGGAGGGAGACCAGGGCCTCTGCGGCAAATACTATTCTAGCGATCGGACTCTTATTGCTTATCCTATCACTTACAACATGTCTGCTCTCGACTGCCACATCAGGTGGCAACAGATTTTCCTGCATTCCTGGTAGTGTCCTCAGGCTAAAAAGTTGAAGCTATTGAAGTTCAGTAAAAATATTGTTGGCCTACAAAAACCCATGGAGTCTTCACAGATTTTTAATGATTTTTGCTGGTGAACATTTTGTGATAGGGTGAGGAAATTTTGGAATCATTGCCTTTAGAGGGTGGATATTTCAAGTAATTAAGTCCATTATTACTGATATATCACTGAATTTTACGGTTGAGAGTCAAATTTAGAAGAGCCAGAATCATAAGATGCCAGTTGCAGATGCATCCTTGTGAGAACTTTTGCGATATTTGTGAAAGAAGAGAGGATTATCCATTGATTGAATAGATTTAGGAGATTTTGACTAACTCCAATTTTCACTCTTGAATGCTACTTTACTTGCAGCATTAGAAGTAAATTATAATTAATTGAGCTTTAATATGCATTATTGTCACTTTTATGAGAAAGATGGATGGTAACTATCAGTACCTAAATTAAACTATCAGGGCTGTCCCTGGGGATTGAGGGGCCCTGTGCAAATGAAAGTCGGGGGCCCCCTTAACTTTGCATTCCCTAATTGATATAGTAACATCTTTTAAGCATATTTCATGGAATGAGGGAAAAGAACCCACATCAAACCAATAATTTCAAGCAATTTACATATGCACTAAGTATGTAGTAGTAGGTAATTTCGGGTAATAGGCAGGTTTCCCTGCGCCATCTGAAAGAGGCAAGCCCAGGCCTGCCCGCCCTATAGGCGTGGGGCGCAGTGAAACAACACCTGTCGCACTACCCTAGGGACAGCACTGAGTGCTTGGTTTACTTAGTATATTTCTATTTGTATTTTATGTAGAGTTAAGTATAGCTTCATGATTTCAATATTGTATTCATTTCTGCCAATTACTCAGTATTTACCATAGAGTTTCCTGGCATGAGGCATTTAAAATGGAGACATTTTTGGGATTGCATTCATGAAGATATGGGGAAATTATTGATTTCACATATTTCTTGAATGGCCTTTCTTTTGTTGATAATTATATGTATAGTGTTTATATTAAAATTAATCAGCCTTCTTCTTTTGTCCAGGCTGTATTGAGTATTTATTATTACTGGTAAAAATTTTGGCACCAAAGTAATTATCAATGAATTTTAAATGCTAAAACATTAGTTTTTACTTAACATATCCTTTTGTTTCTATTTTGTTAAAAAAATTATTATCCTTGAGACAGCTAGGGTATTACCGTAAAATTTTCAGTTGCATTGTGAGCAACAGTTAAATCTCAGCCCATGATGTTAACATTTTATCAGTTTTTTAATAATACCCTCTTCATGGTTTTCGTAACTCGATTCATACTTTTTCCATGAAAATTATTGTCAGAAGTAGGTAGTGACTAATTTTTGTTTTGTTTCAGTCAGGTTTGAGTGTTACATAGTTCTTAAGTGTAAGTCCCTAGTGTAATTTATCTTGTTAGACAACTTGATATTATATGATAAAGTGGCCTGTAATTCATGTAGAAATGCTTTCACACACATTCTCAAAAACAGCTGTGCAGGATCATTTATGGCACAACATATTTTGGATATAATATGGGGAAATACATTCTTTATTCCCATAACCCTTTCGCCTCTGATGCCGTGCTCACATGATGGGGATTTCCCAATTCAAAAGAACAAATTTTGTGCCTGGATTATGTGCATTTTCCTGTGCAGAGGAATGATCATCACTCTGGCCCAACTTAATGGGACACCAAACCCTTTTCTTGGTAACAGGGTAGTGGCAACCTCAACTTTTCTTTGCATTCACATTTTTTCATTCAACTTTTCTTTGCATATTCTTATGATATGGATCACCACTGAATTTATTACTCATTCCAATGGTTTTTCAAAAGAATATTTGCTTCATATATGAAAAAAGTAACTCAGAAGTTAATTACCTGTGTAAATTAAATTAATATGTTGCTGTCTTTGTGCATTTACAATTTCTAAGTGGGTAGCTAGCATTGATGATAACAGCAATCTTGCTCCCAGCTATTGCAATAGTTTATCCACTGCAGTTATTAGTATTGAGGTAATATTCCATTTAAAAATTGTATCATCTCGAAAAAAGTGAGTTGAGAATCTGCCAAATGCTAACTTCTCCCGAGAGCAAAAAATATACTTAGCACTTCTACCAAAAAAAGTTTTCCCTTCACTTGTATGCTATTTTCAAGAATTGTATTAAGTCAATATAAAAGTTACTGATGATAAAGTTTACTGGTGTGTGGAATTTTTTTATAAAACAAACTGTATTATTAGGCGTGTGTAATTTTCGTTGATTTTCTACTTTACCTTTGATGTCACCAAAAGAATTAATTTCCCAATTTATTTGTTGGGAAAATGCTGCAAATATTTATTTAGCGAAATCATTTTTATGATCAAATAGTTGACTGTGGATACAAGCTGTTTAGGAATCTCCCAGTGCAAGTATGGGTGGAGTTAGTGATTAATCATTTCCTGAGGAAAGGGTTCGAAGTCCTACAGAGTTGACTCCCAGTAGAAGAAGTTGTTTACCTGTGAGATTTTCCTCTGTTTTGAGAAATTGCTCTGTTCAGAGGTGTAGAGTCTTTTGGGGAACTGAGAGTAAGGGAAGACATATCCCAGCAATTTCCACCATTGCACATGAGCCTTGTGATAGGAAATGCTTCCCTTGTGATGAGTGCCTTGAGCATTTCACTCAACCTCTCTGTATGGATCTCTCTCGGAAATACACAGACATGCTTTTCCTCCATTTTAGGACCAAGGTTTCAGGAAGCTGAACCCTTACCTTGGCTGGTGGGTGGAAGTAATCTTGACTCTTCATCTCAGTACCAACCCCACCTACATTATGTGTCCATGGTCGACTATTTTTTTATGCTGTGGATTGAATAAATATTTATTCCTCTCTCAGAAAATAAAGGCTCAGTAGCTACAAAATTTTAAGCATGGCAGTTGTAATCATAAACAAAGTTCTTTTTTAAAAGATGCTCTCAAAAACTTGGTTCAAAATAACCTTAGAGTACGGTTTAAAATTCGTATATTTTCAGTGGAACATAAGGAATGTACTTCTGAGTATATATTTATGAATATGCAACTAATAGTTTTTGTAATATACATATATTCACTGTGTAAACAAGTATTTGACTGTGGATACTTGCCATAAGTTGGAGCTGTGACTGTTAGAAAGGGTTGAGATAACCTCCAGCCACAGACCAAGGAAAGGGTCCAATGTCCAGCAGGATGGGGTCCATAATGACATCTGGGACCTTTTTCGTGCTTGCATTTTGCTTGGCCACAGATCTGTGTAAAGACGGCATTTTTTCTCTTGCATATAAAAATTTATGCCGTTTATGCACGGCGTTTGTTTGCATGGGATGAAAAATCTGCCACCTGTTAACACGGTGTTTGTAGCAAAAGGGTTAAGCTAAGGCTTATTATCATGTAGCACCATACTTCTTCACTAGCTTAAGTGTAATGGACTCAGGGACATATGGTTCATGTCATTTCTCTCCACACATACTACGGCAGGTCAGTGAAACTATGGCCGCCAGTAACAATGGTCACCTGCCAAATAGCCTGGAGGATGGGGAAGATAAGCCAATGCTTATAGTTAAGAAGGCTGGGGATGGCCCTGGAATCACTGCTTTGATAAATCGCCAGCTTCAAGGTATGATACAATTTTTTTTTGGCATCTCTCCTGCTTCCCGATCTTCCTAGCCCCATTCCTTTTAACCTCTGCTTCTAACAACTGTATAACTTACCTTTGGTGCTATACATTTTGGGTGAGTATACGGTACCTGCTTATATATGGTTCGTTAACTCTGGGGAAAGTGGTCACTAAATTTTTTTTAGAGTAATAAATGTATTATGCCAGAATTTTAACATGTGGTAGTATCATCTGTCATAGATTTCATCTTTTCATCACTTAACTCTTCAGCTGCGGCAGGCTTGTTCTTTTCCCTGCCACTTTGTATGTGGTAGAAAAATAAGGGGATGATTCTCTCCTCGTAAGTTGGGCAAGGCAGTAGCAGTAGTGGACCCATTTAATCAAGGTTGACCTATTCTTCAGGCTGGGGAAGCAGTCATTGTTGAGCACTTGGTTGAGATGCAATCACAATTGATTTACATTAAATGAGACTTTTTGTTGGGCATTTACATCCACATTAACTTAAATTAGTGATCATTTTTAGATTCCAAACTGTTCATAAATTGATTTTTTAAGGCCCAATGCCTAATTTTAAAGTAGCTAGGAATGTGGCCATAAACCTTGCCTGAGGAACATGTGCCCTTCTGTAGTTAAAACCAATATTACTGAAAAATGTGCAAATGATAAGGTATGCAGACATGCAACTGCAAGTAAAGAAGGCGATGAAATTCACCATGAAAAAATCATTTGACTTGACCATGATTTGAACCTTGATTTCCTAATTTCCAGTCAGATATTTTAGATATCTATATCAGTGATTTCCAACCCTTTTACATTTGTGGCACTCTTCAGACTGAGGTTACAATGTTGGGGCACCCTTCTTAATTTTTTTAAATTTGAAAAATCTTAATTCAATAACCTGTTCAGCGCTATGCCCGCCCATCGGCGGGCTGAGCGTCTGTACCTAGGAGCGGTGCCTGCCGTTGGGCGGGCTCAGTCCCTTTCGAGGTTTAGCTCTCACTTCCAACAGTTTCTGAAGTCGATTCATGATTTCAGCTCAGCAGTGAATGTGATAAAGTAGAATATGCATCAGGAAAATTTTCAATTCAAGTTGAAATAAATATTTCCTCAACCAGGGGCAGCTCCAGTCCAGAGGTTGGGGGAGGGGGAGGGCACCAGCGGCTCTTGGGGTATGGAATACCCCCCAGGGGGGGTTCATGGGTCTCGTCCTGGAAATTCGTAACAAACTTTGTGCAAAATGGCATGTTATAAATGGTTTGGAAGCAAAAGTTTGCCTTTTAAGAAGAGCAAGTTTTTACTAAATGCATATTTCCCTTTTAGATTACTACCAAGTTTCGACTAATTCCAAAATTAATTTGATTTATATTCGCATTTAGCTTGTGGTTTTAATGCCACTTTATTGTTTAATTTTAAAACTTAAACAACAAATAAAGCAACAAAATAATTTATGCTTTTAATTTAAGGTCTAGATGACAAAAAAATGCTCCGGTTTAAGTGGGGGGCAATTGCCCCTACTCCCCTACCCCTTGGCGGCCCATTCCCCTTGGGGCCGCCAATGTTCTCAACTTTATTTTATTTACTAAAGTAAGGAAAAAGTAAAATCTCCAACCAACATATAATATGGCATAGTTTAGGTATAATATACTACTGGAGTCAGGTTGGAAGAAGTTCTTTGATTACTGTCACCATCTGTCAGGCGAGACAGTAATCATTCTTAAGTTGGTCATGCTAAACATTTTTCATTTTCCTGCAATAATCTTGCACCACCCTTAGCTATTTTCCTAGCTCCCTAAAATGCTGCAGCACACTGGTTGGGAACCGCTGATCTATACCATCAAGCCATCATAGTTAAATGTGTGTGTTGGCAGGGTATTATGTCCTTGTTTTCAATCTTCATAGTATCGCAGGAGGTTTTGTCATTCTTTGCATAAACCCCCATGGAGATTTGCCTTGAACTAAGATGTAATTGGCTAACACACCCGACCAGCAATCGGGTGATTGTGTATAGATCCTCACCCAGTCAAATGATATATTCACAGTGAATTTATCACTTGGGTGTATACTTCTATAGCTACCCTGGAAAGGAGGATGCAACTCAATAATAATAGTTTTAGTGACCAGTCAAACTTTTCTTGGGAAGATTGGGCTGTAAAATTTGTAGATGGATGGTCGAATATGCGAGAACATTTTCCCTACAGTTTTCTGAGAAATGTAGAAATATATTACCCGCAGCTAAAGGGTTAAATGAGTGACTTCCTCATTTCTATTGTGGTCATGTGATGTGTTACATATGCATAAATGCTTGCCAGTTTACTCTCAATGTTCAGCAATTGAATGGTTGTATCTTCTTCATGCTCTGTATCCGTACTTCTTGTATTCTTGTGTAATTAAATGATCTATGTCCAAATTAGTGCAATAAATACAAACCACCCTATCAAAAACATAAATATTTCAAGCTCTATCATTCATATTTTTATTATGTGTAAAACTTTGCAGTTTCTGAAGTGCTTCATTGACATTTCATATATACATATACATATATAATTCCACTGATGGGGAAATATGAAGCATGAATTCCTATGGAAAGAAGAACGGGAAGAAAATAAAAAATGTTTCCTTTCCAAATTTAATAATTTATCTTTCTGTTTTACGGATGCAGTACCTACTTCGATAAAGAATGTTTGATGAAATGTAAAAGAATTGCAATGGAAAATTTTGTTATCATACAGTTCATCTGTAGTGGTGATATTATCAGCTCATTCAGTCTTTCGCTGGTGTCAGAATATTATTTAATCTACCAATTAGTTTGTTTTAGACCCCTGAGAACATTTTTTCATGTACTTAGTTGGATAATTTTTAAATAGGACTAATGTTTCCTGTCAAATTAGTTCCATGTCAAACTAGTTTGTTTTAGACCCCTAAGAAAATTTTCTTATAGTCGATCATTCTTTAATAGGACAAATGTTTCATGTCAAACTCTTTTGCTACTAAAATTAAATATAACTCAGTGCAGCTTATATTTTACAAAGGTTTCATTAGCTCCTCCATTGTATTTTGTTTAGTTTACAAATGTAATCTGTCTCTGCTGGGTCCGCTTGTACCCAAGGCATGTTAAAGATGTGGCCTAACTAAAGTGAAGTAAGATCTCTCTTTCAATTTTCATCTTCGTTAGTTATCATGATTAGCTTGATGAAATTTAGCCTCCTTAATGTATCAGCACCTCTTTTTTTTTAATATGTTATTGCCCCTGCCCCTTTCTGAAGTTTTGGAGATACCTAGGTATTTTGCTTGATGTACTGTATATATCATTATAGGGTCAGCATTGATTTGAGTACTTTTTTATAATGTTTACTTACAGTTAAATTCCTTCTTTCTCACTGTGGTTAAGAGCCACAGAAATGAGGATCCCAGATTCTTAAGTGTTGACATTAAAATGCACTGAAAGCAACTATGCTCTTCGTTCTAACATGACCAAAAGGTGTGAACACCTGACCATTTGTGACAGACTAGCATACATAAACCAATAGTAGTAGTTTTAGTGCATATTAATTTTAAGTGGTTCTCTTTATCTCCAATTATATCTGCTGCTTTCCACTTTAAAATTCATGAAAGGAAGTATTCTTCATAAAGGAATCTATTTTCATTGCCAAATCATGGATTTGGTCTCCTAAATAGGTTTGAGAATGCTTCTTCTCTGGACTGGAATGAATAATTTTTTTTCAAAGCCTAAACTATAAATATATTAATTGAGTCTTTTGGATCAAGGTTTTTAAACCATTTCATTTATCTTTAAAACTGAGTCTATAATGGAAATAAAAAACAACAGCCACAAAGATTGAATCCAAGGTGATTGAAATGATTTTAATTCTCCTTAAATGTGTTGTTATGGTGAAGATGGGCACAATTTAAAAGTTTTTACAATTGGTTATTGTTTATTCTGTATTTTATATAAATCCTATGCTTACTTATTAAAGGAATTTTTCATCCAAGTGGTTAGGATATAGAGATACCTCCATGTATTTCATAATAGTATCACAGAAAGTACATGTTTTGCCAATTCAAACAGAAGCACAGTTCTTATGCATCAAAGGAAGCTTTTTAAAATCTCTGCAATAATTATTATCGTTTATAAAAAATGCTTTTATGCACTCTGCACCTAGCATTGTAACCATGCAGCTTAGGTGCATTCTTGATTCTCTCAGTGCCCCTCGAGTGGCTCGTGGCTTAATTTGATACTTTTATATTTATTCCCCCCGCTTTATGTAGTACATATATGGCTTTGGTGTGATTTGCTAGAATTAAGCTGGGTAGAGATTAAGGCAAACAAGGACGTGTTCAATATGACAAAATAGGAAAGAAGGCTGTAGAGGGAGATTCGTAGGGAGAAGAATTGGTTGGAGCTTGCAATGAAGGGCATTGGCCTGTTGAAGAGGGTGATGGAGGGGAGAATGTGGGGCAAGAGGGGAAGACTGGGAATATTGGACGCCGTCACAGTGTATGTATGGCAAGGCCACATTGGTTGCTCCGTATACTATTTTATGTAATGATTGTTGTGAGCATTCATCGTATTCTAAGCTAGTTTGTGGAATTCTTGAAATCATTGCAGTAGGCTCAGGGATTTTTTATGAATTGTTTGTTGGGAAGTGGTTATTATGATTTGGGTAATCTACTGATTAAAGTAGGTTTTAATGTAAGTGAATAAAAATACTTAAGATTTTTCCATGCGCAGGGCCTGATTTACCTACATAATTTCTTTTATGTCATTTATTTATTGTTGTTAATGTTTACCCAACATTTAAATATATTTAAAGGGTAAACAATGAATAATTGAACAAAAAAATACAAATATTATTAACATTATTAACATTACAAATATTATCAACATTATCATCTCAGCATACCTCCTACCTCTCCTCATCCTGTCCATAAAACCTATTCTCTTTCTTCCCTTTCCCTGCTTACCCAACATACTCCCCTCTACCACGGCCCTCATCAACCCATTGCCCCTTTTTACCTATTCCAACCACCTTCTCTGCCTGCTCCTAACCTCTTCCAGAAGTTTCATCTCCGTGCCCACTATACCAAGTGCTTCCTCATTTGTCTTCCTTTTCATCCAGCACACCTTCTCCATTCTTCTCCACAAGTACATCTCAAACTTTTGGGAGTGCGGTACAAAAGAAAAATTGTGTAAATTGTTCATTCAGACCTGACTAAAAGCAGCGATCTTAAGGCAAAGAAAATGTAACTCTGATCTAAAGGGGAGATTAGAAAATCTCCAACCTTGACAATTTTTAAAGGTGATGCATAATTTTTTTTTATTTAATGTCTTGTTCAAGAGAGGAAGGAATGAAGGAAATATTGCAAAACTATTTAATCAGTTTGCATCAAAGCACTAATTCAAACATCAAGTGTATCATTTTTCTCCCTGTTGATATTGTGTTGGAGTCCATAATTTTGGGATAGGACTTAAAAACATCAAAATGAGACATGAAGCTCCCATTGGATATTACTTTGGAGTAATCTTTTCTCGTTCATTCTTCGGTAGTTCAATCCTAAGATTGGTTGACTGCAGCCCTCCTTCATTCCCTATCTCATGCTACTTTCCTTACTCCCTGGTATTTCTTTTCATGTACTTTCCTCTTTATTTGGTCTGTGTATTATCCCTCTGCAATCCTAAAGGGACTTTTTCCTGTATTTTTCCATCAATTACATTCTTCACAAACTCATTTTGCCTCATGAGTGCACCCAGTCTAACTGGTTCATCATTTCTCCATTGTGTTCTATATGTTCCTTTATCTCTCTCTCTTAAAAAGTTGTTTTTTTCTCCCCGTACACCGCCACTTAACTATCCATTAGCCAAGATGGGACTTGCTGGGAACATGGGAGACTACGTAAAAAATTATTACAGCCAGTGTCTCTTTTGGCCTCTTTGTATGTACCCTGTGACAGCGTGTAGGAGAGTTGGAGGAATGACTCGTTTAAGGTTGATATAATGTTGGTCAGATGCAGTTATTTGCTAAGCATTTGAATTAGAATAGACCTGAAGTTTGGGAGTTCGGTAGGAAGAGTCCTTGAACACATGGATGTTAATTGTTAGAGTACCTACCTTAAATGACAATGAATTCTCAGGTACATATGAACTACTTGATTGAAAAAAATCATCTGCAGGCACATTCATTTTTTCATGCATAGAATATGTGATTTCATGTGATTCTAAGTTAAAATTCTGATAATTTAAAATGCATATCAATAGAGGGCTCAGTGGTATTATTGCTGTTCATCTACTCTGTTTTCTTTCTTGATCCAATGGGGAATCAGAGATAACTCCACATCGTTTTTAAAGCTATTTAGGCCTTAAGAAGTACTGGAAAATTTAACCATAAGGATTGGTTAAAAGTTCATAGTGAGGAAACAGCATGGTTATGGGCGTGCTCTGAAATTTTCTGCCAGTACCATTACTACTGCTAATTAATTCCATAATCAACTGGCATGACAGAATTGCAACAGATAATATCATCAACTTGATGTCATTATCTGCCATGGATTCTTCTGCTGCTACAGCTGCCTGATATGTGTAGCAGCTGTAGAGGCATTACAGCCATAACTATGGCAACTATTATTAACTAATGGCAGGATATATAAAGATATGGACCAGGTAAATGAATAAAACATGGAGATTTGGTAGCTACATATTTATTTGTTCATTTTATGGTTTTCATCAAATTAACTTTTTTATAAATGACATTGATCAAAGAGGCATGAGTTTTTACTGTGGGTGATGTTGATCAATTCATTCATTCATTCATTACAGTAATCTACCGGTTAGAGGTAGGTTGTGATGAAAGTCAGAGAATATCCAGCAAACTCTTACACGTGCCATGCCCTTTCTACCTCTAGTATTTCTTTCTTCATCTCAGAATAAGTCCTACCTTTCTTCATCCCGTCCATAAAACCGATTCTCTTCCTTCCCCTTCCCCGCTTACCCAACATCCTACCCTCTATCACGACCTTCAGCAAACCATCGTCCCTCATTAACCCTTCCAGCCACCTACCCTGTCTTCCCCTAATCTCATCTATAAGTTTCCTCTCCTTGCTCACCATGTCAAGCACTTCCTCATTTGTCTTCCTTTCCGTCCAACGCACCTTCTCCATCCTCCTCCACACCCACATCTCGAAAGCCTTCAGCCTATTTTCGTCTTCCTTTCTCAAGGTCCATGTTTCTGCCCCATACAACACCACACTCCATATCAGACTCTTTACCAGCCTCTTTTTTACATCCTTACTTAAGGTCCCCGTCATCAGCTCCCTTCTATTATTGAACGCTTCCTTCGCTAGCGCTATTCTCCTCCTAATGTCTTTGCTACTATGACCTCTTTCTTCTAGCGTACTACCCAAGTAATTAAATTGTTCTACTTGCTCCAGTTTGTGACTTCCTACTCTTATCACCAGCTTCGCTTTCTTTGTCCTACAGAATCTCATTACTTTTGTTTTCCTATTATTTATCTTCATTCCATATTTCTCACACTGTTTTTCCAGTGCATCTACTAAAGTTTGCAGTCCTTTCGATGACCGACTGACTAATGCCTGGTCGTCTGCGAATCTAACTGACTTTATCCACTGGCCTCCTACTTTCATTCCCACATCCTACTCATCCCATGCCTCTCTTACCATTTCCTCAGCATAGATGTTAAAAAGTAGAGGCGACAACGGGCACCCTTGCCGTACCCTGCGACCTATAACTGCCCACCCTGATTCACCGTCAGCTACCCTTACCTGAGCCCTCTGCCCCATATATAAGTTTTGGACGAGTCTCCTATCACACCTATCTATTCCTATTTTCCCAAGTATCTGCATTAGTTTCTCCCAGTTTACTCTGTCAAACGCCTTTTCGAAATCTACAAAACAAGCGAAAACATCCTGATTATGCTCTATGTTTCTATCTATAAGTGTCCTCATTACCGCTATCACATCTCTGGTTCCCTTCCCCTTCCTAAACCCAAATTGGTCGTCGCCTAAATAGCATTTTGCTCTGCTCTCCAACCTTCTATTTAGTATTCTAAGCAACACTTTTTCTGTGTGCGAAATTAAACTGATTGTTCTATACTCCTCGCATTCTGACGCTTTCTTCTTCTTCGGGATAGGTATTAATACTGTTCTCATGAAATCCTCTGGCCATACTCCTTCCTCGTAGATCCTGTGAATAAGTTCGAAAAACGATTTTCTCCCCTTACTACCTAGATTCTTCAGCAGCTCCGAGGGTAGGTTATCGGCTCCCACGGCTTTTCTACCCTTCATATCTCTTAATGCCCTTTCTATTTCACTCTCAAGTAACTCTGGTCCGAGGTTATCCTTATCTATTGTTCCTTCATCCTCTAGATCTAGGCTAAGGGGTCTATTCTCACTGTCATATAGCTCCTCTACGTATTCTCTCCATCTTTCTTGGATATCTTCCTGTTCGATTAATATCTTCCCTGTTTTGTCCTTAACCTTTGGTATCGCTTGACATCTCTTACCACCCGATAACATTTTCACCTTGGAGTACAAAGCGCCCACTTCCCCCTCCTCCTGCATCTTTTCCATTTCCTCACATTGTCCCTTCCACCAGTTTTCTTTTGCCCGATTGGTCACTCGCCTGAGTTTATTATTCAATTCCTTGCACTTCCTCTTGCCTACGTCGGTGTTCACGTTTTTCCATATCCTTCTCTCCTCCATTTTCTTTATCATTTCTTCTGTAACCCACTGCTTCTTAACCCTCTTCTTTTCCACCGTTCCTATTGTTTTCTCTGCCGCTGCTGCGATGCCTGTTTTTATAACTTCCCAACTTTTCTCTATGGTTCCCATCCGCTTCTCTTCACCTATGTTCTTTTCTACCAGCTCTTGGTATTCCCTCCTTTTCAACCCTTTCAATGCTTCAAGATTCCACCTCTTTATCTTCCTACCTTTACAAAGCCTTTTGAATCTAACTTCACACTTCATCATCACCAAGTTATGATCCGAGTCCGCATCCGCCCCTGGATAGCTACGAGAGTTTTTTACACTGTTTCTAAATCTCTGCATCACCATTATATAATCAATTTGGTATCTCCCAGTATCACCCAGCATTTTCCATGTGTACCTACGCCTGGAGTGATGTTTAAACCAAGTGTTTGTCACTACTAATTTATTTCTTCTACAAAATTCAACTGCCTTTTCACCGCGATCATTTCTTCTTCCTAGTCCAAACCCTCCTACTTCTAATCCGTCCCTCCCTTCCCCCACCACTGCATTCCAGTCACCCATCACTATCAGGTTTTTCTTCCCCGGCACTTCTCTAATTATTTCTTCTACCTGCTCGTACACCTCTTCCACCTCTTCCTCCCTATGGTTGCTTGTAGGCATGTATACCTGGACTATTACGAAATTCGTCGGGCGTGCTTTTATCTCTACCACTAGTATCCTGTCGCTCACCTGTTCTATGTTTACCACCCTCAGTCCCAACTTTGTGTTCAGTACCATGCCTACCCCACGTTGACTCTCATCTCCCCCACTATAGATTACCCTGTAGCTATCACTCCAATAGTCCCCGCTATCCTTCCATCTCACCTCGCACAATCCCAAAGCATCTATTTTTCCTTTTTCCATTTCCTGCTTAATATTTTCAAGCTTCCCGGCCCCCATCATGGTCCTTACGTTCCAAGTTCCTATTTTTACCACTGTTTTCCTCCTCCTCTTCCTCTTTTTCTTCTTCTTCTCACTCCTTTCCCTTGTATCCACCGATGATGATGCTGTGCAAGGGTTTCGTGTGTTGACGACCGCGGAGGCCTTGCCTCCCCCGCTGCCGGGCACGACACCCGCCCTAGTGGGCGGCGTCCCGTAGTTGCCAGGAAGCAATACTCTTTGAATGACTTTCATGTTCTGGGAAGTGATAGTTGAGAGGTATCCCACGCTACTCAACAGTATTTTAAACATGACACCATCACGGAACTACCTTTCGTCTGGCTCCTACCCTTCGACCTATCTGGCATGGGTGGCCCTACCAGGAGCAATGTACTTGCTCCTGCCAGTCCAGCTCTAGGGGTCATTGGAACGCACAAGCCCTTCCACCACGTCAAGGTCGTAGTTCAAGGAAGAGGTTGATCAATGTTTATTAAAATGTGTCTTTTTAAGTACATAGTATGTATCTTTCCGAAAGCAGAGTATTTTCTCTCCACTGCGAAAGAGGGTGAGTCATGGGCGCCCATACACAGGGGCAGGGGTGGGGTGCCCCCCCCCCTCCCCCCCTCCTTAGCCTCCCGGGAAAAATATAAAGGGAAGGGAAAAATTTATTTATTTATTGTTTTTGCAGAATTAAATTAATATTGTAGTAACTCATTTAGAAAATTTTCATTCACCTAAGATGTTCCAAAAATGTATTCCTGAGACCTCAAATTTTCTAAACTTTCCGGGGAAGAGCTCCTGGGACTTCTTAAAAATGGCTCCATGGGTCTTGGCCCCCCCTGGAAAATATTGTATGGTGCCCATAGCATGAGTGGTTGTGAAAAATGAAACTATGAATTACCATTCATCTTATCAGATAAGAAAATGAAGTATAGGATCAATATATAGAATGCAATTAAAATAGGACATAATATAAAATGTGCTCTTTTGATTTTACATATTTGGATTGGCAATTAGAATTGATATTGGTACATATTTAAAGCCATTCTAAGTGGACATATTGAATTCCCTTTTTTCCTTATCCTTAAATCGAAGTACCGCTGACTTCCAAAATATTATCCTGCTTTAGTGGTGATACTGTCTTGCATTCCATTTTATGGCTGTACTGTGGCAGTACTGGCAGTGACTTTTGGCATGTGCCCTGTCTTATTCCTACACATAGGTTTCACTGTTGCGTGTTATATGTCATTAGCCATTAGAATTTCATTTCAAAACTAGGCATTTTATTTTGCAGTATACAATGCAGAATGGGTGGAGACAGATTTAGTATCTACTTAATGTGTGGTTAGCAGAGATGTGGGAAACATTTGAATTTGAATGAAATTGAATCAAATCTGATAAGGTTTGATTTGAATTCAAATGAAGCCAGGTTGAATCTGAAGTATTTGAAGACTTTGAATAACAGATGTACTGATCAAGGAACCATGTATATAACAACCTTATGGTGTTATTCATGCTTTATCAAATATCAGCCATGTACATGCCCTGATTATCATTTATCTGATATCATCATGTTATATTTGGCACTGTGAGAACATAGTTGGTTAGCAAATGAAGAAAAGACAAGTGTCCAAAAGTAATTCAATATAGAATTTTTCTGTGGATTTGAACTCAGTATTACTATTCAGAAATCCAATTTGATTCGGATTTGAAAAATACTTCAGAGGTTTCTTAGGACAAAGAAATAAACCTACGATTGTGATTTAATTATACTCAATAAACCATGAATCGCGCATCTATTGAAGTTAGATAGAGGTGAATGTTGTGAGATGATGTAGTGTATGGATATAGTTACATATATGTGTATGATTTTACATTGTGATTAATTTAGATGGGGCTAGTGCCTGGTGTGCCTTTAAACATTCCAATAGTGCTGCACACTCGGTCACTGTAATGTTTTTCCTATAGTTTTCTCTTTAACCCTTCAGCTGCGGTAGTCCCATTTTTTTACAATTGTGTGCAGGAGAAATTTGAGACTATTCTTCCCTTCTTGGATAGACAAGGCAGTGACAAGTTTTAGACATCTATAATCCAGGTCAACCTTTTCTTATACCGAACTTTTGTTGAATGTGCACTTGAAATTTACTTTCCTTGCTGTGCTGCGATTAATGTGATACCAAACAGTATGGTATTTCCTTGGGTTAACCTTAATAACCTAATGTGAAATTAAGTGTGGGGTATGGTCATAAACATCACCTGAGGAATAGACTTAATTACTCTGAAATGGAGGATTCTAATCCAAAAAATTTGAACCCTTGACCATTTGAACCCTTTATAGCTTGCTGGTCGCCTGAGCGACCACCTCCATCCTGGCGGTCTCTATGATTTTTTGTGTGAGTTTTCTGTAGCATATATTTTAACGTGTTGCCTTCATGACTGATAGATGTCAGGTTCCCCTTTTAGCCATTTGAGACACTCGTTCTCGGGAACATGGTCGCACAGGCGACTGCTGAGCATGTATTACATTAAAGTGTTTTTCAGCTGGATTGGGTTTTTTCTGGGTGAGATTGTGTAATTATTTTCTTCATTAGTATCTATTCAGTCACATTCTGCACAAGTTTTGTATTATTTCATCACGGCTAACTTGTTATAGGTGTTACTCGTATAGGTGGTCGTTCAGTCAACCGATCAGCGTGTAGCGTGCTGTGTCATTCCACGTGGTGGCTGCTCGAACGACCTCTTCATTCTCACTATTGTCCTTAAGATCTGAGAACTGTTGCGTGGAATGGAAAGTGGTTGATTAGGCAACCACCCATTTATGACTTAGACGAATATTGTTGTTGTAAATTATTTACATAAAACTATTAACTAGATGCCCTATAAAGGGTCGATTAGAAAGGTTGGGCTGCGTAACTTGGAGAGGGACTAGAAGGAGAAAATAAGTGATCGTCAGATATGCAAGAATATTTATGAGCAGTCTCCCTAGTGAATGTAGAAATGTCCCCCACAGCTAAAGGGTTAAGAGAGTATAAATATTTTGCCATATTGCCATACACTCGATCACTGTTATTTTGCTGCCATACTTTCCTCATACTGTGGTTTACATGGTCGGAAGATAATCAGGTTGGGAATAGTTGCATGTACCTTGCACTCTGATTTGATGGGATTTCTTTATACAACTTCTTTTGGTCATTGTAGCCTTTTTGGTGAATTGAATATATTCTCGTTATAAGTTATTACATAACTGTTTTGTCTGTGTATGCTATAAAATATCACCTTTTTAGTATTCCCTCTGCTATTGAAATAGTCGCAGGAGACTTAAATGCATTGAAATTTGAATTAATGCTATTCCTTTAAAAATTTAAACACTCCCATTATTGTGAAATTTTACCTACCTATTACCAATTATGATTTCATGACTGGATAAAAATTTCCATGTATAGTGGCTTAAGTGTTTAGACAAAAAAACTATAGTTGGCCATTTCTTCCCTCAAGCATGCAAACCGCAATACTCTCCACACTGTCTGATTCTGTGCACACATCTTTTGCTTGGTTCTTCGGAAAGTGTCATGGCAAATCTAGCACTGCAGTTTGATTTTAATTGCACTGGATCAGTATAGAAAAAAATACACCAGTCGTTCATGGATTATGATGCAAAAACTACCATTGCAATCAATTCACATTTTCAAGATCTCTCTCCCTGCTTGTCTATTATTTTCACTTCACTAGGTATTCATTTTCGTAGGAAGGATCACTTCAAGTAAGGGCTGCTAACTCTCTTTCCCCAATATGTCCTCATTTTTGTGCTAAATTGACTGTCTGGGAGGAGTTTCGAAATTTTCTAATAAATTTCTGGAACTTTGGCTCTTGAAACTTGAAAATCACCTCATCCTAATCATTGGGTACCCTCAGAGCCTCACTGGAGTATTTCTGATGAATACTTGTGTTCGGGAAGTACCATAAGCCATTTTTCAGTGTGGAAGACAATGTCACTCATAGCTGACTGAGCTTTTAAATATGGTGGAAATTCGATAGTGGAAATTTTAGTCCTCTGAAAGCGAGAAATGTTCTATCAAGGAACAGTATTTCCTAAATGATTGCTCATTTCTCTCAGTTGGTGATGCAGGCATTGCTGTATGGAAAAAATATTTTTGAGGTTTTATTTAAGAAAATTTATTGTCCATGATCTACAATTATTACATCAATGAATAACGCTGAATCAAAATCTATAGATTCCTTTATCTTTGTGACATCGAGGAATAAATTCTGTTTAAGGGGTGAATCAACATATGTTTTTGATTGTAAGTTAGTTTTAGAGTGACTGTAGTTGTAGCCATCACATCATGATTAAGAGTGATTACCACTTGAGGCTTTCAATTTTGAAAAGGAACATAAGATAGTTGAAGGTGTATCATGGTATTGTATGGTCAAAAGTCATCATTTTTTGAGCTCAATGTCTCTTCATTTTAACACCATAATATGGAAACTTAGCATTTGACATTACCAAGATTTGAACTTGGATCTCCTGATAGAAGGTCAGGTGCATTAACCATTTACACCTCCGAGCCTTTTTGGTTTTGAATTCTTTTCCTTTGTGATCTCAAATGTTCAATTTTAATGCGACATATTGTTATATATATATATTGATATTTTTCATTCCATATGTAATTTTGTTTTTCAAAAGCTAAGAATGTCATCTTGCCATCTTTTGATAAAAGGATGCCCAAGACTAAATGATGTAAGAGCATCAAAAAAGATCGGCCATATGATACGGATGCGAATGTTGGGCCACCAAAGAAAAATACATCAGAACCATGCGTGTAAAAGAAAAAGAAATGCTCAAGTGGATGTGCTGTGTAATGAGAAGGGTTAGAATTAGAAAGGAGAATATTAGAGGAAGCTAGTTTAACTTTTTAAGAACTCTCTCCACTAACACATAGTACCAATTGGGGAGAAAATTAAAGAGAGTAGAATGGGTTGGTATGGGCATGTGGAACTGTAGGTATATAGAAACATATATGTGGGTAAGGGAGCAGGTAATGAGCATGAGGATATTAGGTCAAAGAAGTGGAGGTGAACAGGTACCTACCAAGAAGTAGAGGTACAGGTACAAGAACTCCAAGATAAGATGGGTGTTATACTTCTTAGGATAAATGGAAGGGTCAACCAAGGAAACTCTTTCTGGTGCGACTTCACTTTATTGCAGTTAGATCCAGGCTACACGAGACTTACAAATCATTACATTTACGAGCGGAAAAAAACAAAGCAGGTGCAAAAACAAAAGCGCAACAAAAAATCAGAATTCATTACGAGCTTAATTAAAGATATAAAAACATGAATTTTGTTGCCGTAGACCCTTGAACGACCTTGCAACAATGGGAAGATTGTGTGTTGAGGAACATGAAAGAGAGTGGAGTGGAGAGAGATGTGTAAGACCAGGGAGGTTATTTTGTAATCTCACTTAAGTGAGAATACGTCATAAAATGTGAAAATTACGTCATTTTTCTGAATTCAACTCTGCCACCTAGGCAGTGTGACCATCTTCGGCTCTCAAGTGGTGATCTTCCAGTCTATTTATTTGATTCATCCGCTCTTTCGACTCTTGATCTGTATCTTTCGACTCTTGATCCATTTCATTTGGCTCAGAATTTCATTAGTTTCATCTCACCTGTCGATAGGAATGTAAAATGGAGCCACCATCGGACCCTGGCCGATCGTGAGCCGATCATTAAGAGAGCAAAACAGATCTCCCACCTTCCGGCAAAGAGTCATTAAAAAGGTGAGATAACAAAATACCCCCCAGGCTAGATGGAAAACACTAATGAGAAAAGCTGACCCAACTTGTGAAAAATAGCTAAGAATATCATCAGGGGATGTGGTATTTTTCAAACGATACATAGGAAAAGGTTGGATTCAGTATTTGTGATCACATAGCCGCAGTGGAGCCACGTTAACCTTCATAAGCTGGCTTTTAAATTCTCACTGATGGTCCTGATGTAAGAAAGTGGTCCCTAAAGTTTCCATTTGACAAATGGGACCCAATTTTTGGTGGCAACAACAGTTCCCTTTTCCCAGATAAAAGTTTAATGATATGATAAACACCTAGGGGTTCACAGTTTAACGTTTCATCCAGCATACAGAGCGCTACACTGTAAGCTCTCTCTGCGCAGCACCCAAGTAGGGATTGGGAATTCCACTTAAAACTCTCCACTCCAGCCAGAATTCGAATGTGATTCCTTGGAATGGGAACTCTGAGCCACCACACCAACCTGATCCCCCATCCCAAGCCTGTGCACATGACTGAGTGCCACGGCATTTGTGCAAATTTTTCACAATGAGTGTGTTTGTCCTCATTGTTATAGAAATTGAGAGTTGGCAGCCCTGACTTAAATACACATGTTAGTTATTTACTGCACTAATTGACTCGGTTGTGAGCTTCGAGCATGTATAACCTAGAGGGAGCATGCACTATTCGTGCAGGTGCATTATTTGTTGGGCCAGAGAAAGCCGATAATTTGTGACATCAGACATGATAAGACTTGTGGCATTTTCATGTTGGAGCCTGGTTAGCTCAATGAAATATCTTACAAAAACCACCATCATGGATTAGGAGTTGTTGTGTTGAAGCTATTTCTAAGTGCCAATTTACTGAGCAGCTTTTAATGGCATACAGAAAAAGAAGACTTATTTGTGTGGTTCATTTATGGACATTTACTAATGAGGTACCTATGCATAAGAAGATTGAGTATTTTTCCTATATCCAGCACCCATACTAGCATAGAAAAACCCAGGGACACAAATCAGTTTTGCTAGAAAGATGAAACTTAACCCTTAACCTCCAATGAACCCATCTATTGATCTTTGGGGAATGAACAACTGCTTCTTCTGGCTGATGTATCAGCCTGCATTTTCATTCAAATAAATATTAATTTGTTGATAATCATGATCTCTTCCAAAATAATGTCCAAACCAGTGGTTCTCAAACTTATTATACTCAGTTCCATCCTTTCACCATAGTTTAGAATAACTCTCCCCCTGCCCATTAAAAATTATTGCATAGGTAATAATTTTATTTTTAAAGTGAAAATAATGCGCATGTCTGAGAATTGATTTGTATCTGTGGCATCCATTAAACTTTACCATTGAACGTACAAAATAAGTTAAAGCAAACTATTGACACTTGTGCAGAGCTTTCATAATCTGCAGAACATCACATTTTGCTGAATTGTGGTCCCAATTCCCTGTATCCATCCATATCCATTGCTGTTCCACAGTGTGTGAGTCTAGGTATTGACCAAGATTCGTCATCTTTTTCGGTCATTCACTGTTTCCTCTTTCACACTTCATTCCAGGATGTCTCTCTCTTCTTTAGGTCTCTTTTCACTCCATCTATCCATCATTTACATGGTCTTCCCCTTGGTTGCTTCCCACTTTCTCTCCCTAATACAGAAATCTGGGAATTCTGCCATCTTTCATTCTTTTTAAGTGCACCAGCCATCGTAATGTATTACCTTCTAACTCATTTCATAAGGTACTGACTCCAATTTCATTTCTGATGTCTGTATTTCCATCTCTATCCAGTCTACTCTTTTCTGTGATACTTCTCAAGAATTTCATTTCCCCAGCTGATCACCCCCTGCTGCAAAATGCCCCCAGGGGGAATCCTCCACTAGTTGAGAACCTCTGGTCTAAATGCATGATTCGTATGATAACTTATAATACTCACAATATGTAACTATTACATGAAAAATTTCCCTTAAGAGAATAAATATACACATTGGTTTTTAAAAATATAGAAAAGACAAAGTTAAAAACTAAGAAAAAATATCCTTAGCCGTCTTAGTACACTCTACTTAGATTTTGATGACAGTTAATATGGTCTTCATACGAATACTGAGCAAATTTTCTTCATACTGACTCCTGCACTTTGTTTATAGTAAGGCATCACTTAATATAAGTTCTTATTATTCATAATTGAAATTAACTTCTTTTTGCTTTTCTGCAAACAAACAATGTTTTTATGAGAAGTCAGTCATGTGATTTATAAAATGTGCAAGGTGAATGCTGAAAATGAAATATTTTTGCCATCATTGTGGCTTATATGATACCAGTGGCGGTTATTTTCTGGACACAAAATTTCTTCATGCCTAGTTGAGCGCAGGATTAGCTAATATCACTGTGGTTAGTGAAATGGAAATTTTAAGAAAAGTACATTTGTATTTTGATTTCAATTATGACTACAACAAAGGCTTTCTAAGCTGCATCGACTGTCTTTTCATGTCTGACATCATATCAATGCACCTAGAAGTGGTTCGTGGGGACAACTTTCTCCACTGGAGGGGATCTCTAGTGCCCTCGAGGAGGACATGCTCGAAGGTTTTGAGAGAAAGAAAAGAAAAAAAAGAGAGATACGCTTATGTGTAAAACTGAACTTTTGTTTGTTATTCTGCTTTGTTGTGTTTTCTAGATGATGAAATTGTCTGTGAGCATGAACCCTTATTAGAACGTGTGCAGTGAGAGTGAACGGGGCATGTGGGCAGAGGATGAGATGGGGGAGGGGTTTGGAACGATGGTGGGCTTCTAGTAGGATGTGTGGCGATCACGAATTGTAGAGAAGCTATACCTCTCTCACTATCTCACTCACTCTATGTGCGTGTGTAAAAAGACTCCAGATGTCGCTATGCCCCACAGTGTAGAGGCAGGTGAGTTTTGTTTGTCCTTTGAAAATTTTCCTGCCTTCCTAAATCATGACTATGTTTATAGAAAATATATATACTCCCCAATATATATGTGTATGTACTCCTTTTAATGCTGATTTTTATGCAAAATACACCTCCTGCTTCTTACCTCTTTTTCTGCTTGATAAATGAATAAGACGTGCTTCCTGCCGTAAAATAAGCCTTTCTCTACCCCCTGTGCCATTGTGCTACTTGTATGTTTGTTTTAGCCTGCGCAGAGGGTGTTGTTGTTGACCTGGCATATTTGTCGTTGACATTTTGAATATGTGTCTTGTGATTCTGACCACTCTTTCATTGAAAACTGTTGACTCATTTCCATGTTTGCCATTTATTTTTTAAAGTGGAAGTGAGAGCATACACTATTTGCCATTTGTGTGTGAATAATTAAGTGCAACACACTGTGCTTTGTATAAAAAAAGCCCAAAGTGTGACTTGGATGGATATTTAAACAAAGGTTTTTACTGAGAAGTAAGTCATGTGACTAATAAAATGTGTGAGGTTACAGCTGAAATTGAAATGCTTTTGCCAACATTACGGCTTATATGATTCCAGTGATGATTATTATATGGACACCTAATTTCTTTTTGCCTAGGTATGCCTAGGATTAGGTACTATTACTGTGGTAAGTCAAATGGAAATTTGTGTTGAAATGTTTGATTGTATGGAGCATGATAGGACTTCTAATTTTTTATCTTATTTTTCTTGTTTATGGAACTCGTAAACATAATTATGATTGCTTTACAATCCATCAATTGGATACATACTTATGTACCTGACATGTATGGTCACTTTATAAAGTATTGTGTCAACCAACTCCAGCGGACCATACAGGTCGAGGTTCAAAGCTGTAATTATGCTGGCTATCCTGGAACATCTCTGGTGACTAAGAGGATTTTTTGAGAATGCCTGGCATATTCTCTTGACATTCTCTCTTGGTCAAGTAGAAATGCATTCTGGCAGTGTTCACAACTTTGGGAATCTTCGAACCCAGACCCTGAAACGAATCGGTCAGTTGAAAAATCAACCGTTAGGTTGAAGGCTTCTGGGGAGTTCATCGCCATTGACTCTTTTAATTTTCCAGGAATCCTCATACATCTGTAATTGTTTGGTTACAACAGTTTCACTTGCAGTCCTGCCTGCATGTTTGGCTCGAATTTGCGGGCAGTAATACCAGCAACAGGACGATTTTGCCCATCCTTATCTAGGGCCTCCATTGTAGAAGCTTTGCTATTTCTATAGCTCCTCAAATATTAGAGATAGCAAATAATATGTACTAATTTCAACTGGCAATGAGATGAAGGATAGCTCTTACAAAACACGTGGAAGAGAGGGGTAAATTGAAACCAACCAATAGGAGAGAAGCTTCTACAAGGGAGGTCCTAGATAAGGATGGTCAAAATCATCCTGAAACATCCTGAAACCTACTGATAGAAGAACAGCATCAATCTTGGCAGTCCATATATGTACTATATGTATGAGGATGGCCAAAATCGTAATACATCATTGTGGTAGACACAGGCAAGAGTACCAGGGAAACTGTTGTCACCCAACGATGATAGGCATGGGAGAACACCTGGAAAATAAAGAGATGAAAAAAAATTCAACACTTATCTTCTGCACTAAGAAAGAAAACGCCTGTACTTTTCCACATTTTTTGGACACCCATATCTGTTGCATGACAAACCAGGAGATTGAATAGAACATTTATTCAACAGGCGAGCCATTATCATAGACAATGAACGAGAAATATATGCATTACAAGTATAATGACTGTGAATTGTGGAATGTTATCAAACTATGTATAGGGAAGAAATAATCAAGTACCGACATTTAATATAAAATGACCAGCTGAAAAAGACCAATGTAAAGGAAAAGTGATAAACATATTAACAAACCCTTACATTAAGTTTTCATTGAAAATAAATGAAAAACTGTAGAAAATATGATACTTATTCTGGAAAATAGTTATTTAATACAAATGCAGATTCAATACAGAAATAATTGTATAGAAAAAAATAATAGAGAATTGAAAAGTTTGGTTTGGTCTGGTAAATTTGCTATAATACCTCAGGTATTGAGGCCAGTTTTTTTTAAATAGTGGAAGTGACACAGAAAATAGATTTATGTCCCTGCATTTTTTTCCATTCCTCACAATTTGGACAATAGAAGAGTGGTAGGTGTAATTTTGAGCATGGTAATTTGTACCAAACAACTAATCATACCAAGTGGAATGAGATAAAGAACTGTATAAGATGTTTCTCCTTATAGTTTTGAGGAGTTGTCCATATTATTTATCATTTTAAAAAGAAAAGCTGCATGCAAATTATTTGATTAAGAATAATGAAAATTAAAACTAAGGCTCTCTGGGCTATATCGACTGTTTTTCTGTGTCTGTTTTCATGCACTTTGAAGTTGTTCATGGATAAAACTTTCCCTGCTGTGAGTGCCTCTAGTGTTAAATGCCCAAATCACAGCTCATCTGGGTGGGAACATAAGAGGGCAGCATCACATCATGCCAAAAAAACCTAATGTGAGAAGGGGTGATAAAGTTTATACCAGAATTATAACGAAAATTGTGAAAAGTACAAGTTTTTTTCTTTCTTTACTCTAGCTAGTTGGGTTTTCCCCTGGAGATTACATCTGACCTTGAAACATGGGTCATATTTTCTAAAAAGAAAACCTTGAGGAATCACCAAATTCAAGTGTTTCATTTTAAGTCTCGCTTCATTTCATTTTAAGTCTCGCTTCATTTCCTTATAGGAACAATTCCTCATCATTTCCTCTTTGAGAGATCTAAAACCTATTTCTGTGGTAAGGTGACCAAAGGTCATGAAGGCTGCTTGAATGTTGCCCCACTTAACTAAGTGAGACAATTTGTGGAATACTGAGGAGCATAGTCGAAAATTCTCATTGTTGCCAAGAGACATCTCAACATATTTCTAGCTTTTAACATTGACCTGTATGCATCGAATGTGAGGCATATATGTCACATTACTTTATAAAGTGACTACCTATTATTTAGATGCACTCTTAGTTTTTGGTATAAAGTATAAATGGTGATTATTTTCATGGCTTTTTGAACACCACTGATAATGAATGCTCCAGATACTGATTTTTGCTTGCTGTTCAGTGATCTATCTTGCCAGCATCCTTGGTTCTTGATTTTAGTGTTGGTTTTGAATAAATAATATTTCATGGTATAGGGTAAAGTGATTGAGTCATTTTAGTTTCGTGTTGGATTTCAAGTCAAAGTTTATTCTGAATAAAATAGAATATTTTTTGGAATTTACTTTCATATGAATGTGAATTTTTATGGAATGCATTTAGTGTAGTGTCATGTAAAAACATTTCTTTTGGTTTTTGTACATAGTGTATCACTCAGGTTGTAAGGTTCTAAAAATTATTTTCATTACTTTGCGTACATTTGTTGTTGTAAATGTCTAGTAATGGTACAGTCTGATGTGAAAGTAACCCCAAAGTGATCGACACCACTTTTGAGAATTTAATGTCTTTGTTCACCACTGAAGGAGGGTGGATACTTTGCCAGTATAAGAATAAGGCTTTTCATTGTCAGAGTTTCTAGATAGATAAAATAATCCTGTTTTCACCATTTGGTGCCTAGTAGATGTGACAATGGGGCAAATGTTTATTAAGTTAATACCATTTTACTGATAAAAATAAGTTAATTTGTCATTAAATGGTACAACAGAATGGACAATGTTAATTACAGTAAAATATCTCTAATCTGGAACGTGCAGGACCTTATGTGCTCCACATTTATATTTTCTGTATTTAGATAACTTTCCTTTTATTAGGCCATACAAGTGAATTATTTTTAATAATTCATCGTACATGATGGTTCCATCAAAGAGGTGGAATTTAATGTGAAAAGCACACTTCGTGTATTTATATAATTGAAAGATTTATTTAACCTGAAAATATTTAATAGAAATGTTTTATATTCATAGTTGAAGAAAGGTAAAAAAAATAGGAGAATTCAGAAGAGGCAACCAGAAAATGGGGAGAAAAATAGCATTTTTGTAATATTATCTCATACCAGAATCGATCTTTAGTATTACTTTTGCATTTATCAGTCCACATGATGCACTTTTATTTACTCAAAAGTGCATTCTACTCAGCCTGTCATATGGACCGAGGGTAAAGCTATATTTTAATGCATCCTATTTTCATAGCTATTGGAGGTGCCCAGCTCTCTATGTTCACCGCAGAAAGCATTAATGCATCAAGCTCAGGATTTGCATTGTGGCATCAAGCTCAGGTTCACTGGCCATCATTCATTTGTTTCTGAGATTTTACGACCAATTTCTTTCATGCAGTGGCTATTTTTGAAAGTTAACAAATCCCATTTTCTCTCTATAAAATGTTGACACTAACAATTGTTGGTTATTATATTTTTATTCTAAAATCTAACATGAAAAATTGCAGTTAATATGGGCTGGGAAGTATGTTACCATAATTATATCAGAAAGAAAAAAAGTCACAAACTTTGATAAAAATATGGACTGTTTTCAGTGGGCTGAGATATGAAAAAAAAACTAACTAACACATGCACCATGCAATGGCTTTTCACATTTGAATTCAGCCATTTCTTGAGAATATAGAATTTACTTTTAATTCACAAATGTGTGACTAATACATATTTGCAAAACTGCCCTTATCCATTTGGTTTAAAAAAATATATGAAACTAAAAAGTTCAAAACTAAACAAAAATGGCCTTGGCAGTCTTAGTACAAGGATACCAAGATTTTGCTGAGGGTTAATGAGGTGTGCGTAAGAACACTGATCAATTTTTTTCTTCTTTTGCATACCTGCACTCAGTCGCATAAAAAACCTGGAGATGCAAATCATTTCAATGGAGATATCCAATAAAATGCAGATTTCATAGAACATTTTGTAATTGTGATAATCGAGAAGGATGTCAGATGCCTTCATCGGTGGTTTGCCGTGCAGGTGAATCCGTTTTTCCATCGGAGCCCTGCAGTCCATCAGAACTGCTTTCCCTCCTCTGACTCCATTGCTTCTTGCAATGTCCTTTTCAACTGTGAAAGTTTCCATTTTTGTATATTTGAGAAGTATTCCCTCCCCTTGAGATTCCCTGATTTACGGGGCAAATTCAAAAGCCATGCTGGCAATATATGTTTTTTTGGGACCTTATGGAGCAATTTGTGATGGAATCTTCTGGTTGAAGACCTAAGGTGCTCAACTCTTGGTTTTGGCCGGAGGCATGATTATTGTTTGTTGAAAAGTCATAAACCTTTTTTTTTGTTTTCATCTGGTTTCATTGAGAAATCTGCCAATTATTCTGGTTTTTAACATTATCTTCAATTAAACCATTTTAATGTTTTAAGGTTGATCAATCAGTCCTTGGTAAGTGTGTGATAACAGTCATGGGCTGATATATTAACCAGCATTTTTATACATGCCTATTAATATTAATTTCGGAATTTTAATAACCTTCAGAATGCTTTTAAATATCATTATTTTTCAATACTTAATCCCCAAATGCATGTTTAATATTTGATGAAGTAACCTTTGTGGGATGAATAAGTACGTTGATTTTTACCAATGTCGATATTTGTGAAATGAATGCGATTATGTTACAGAAAGTCAACTTCAACCTTTTGAGGATTCTATTTTAACTTTAACCTATGCTTGGCGGCACTCGTATGCAACGCACTTCTATTCCACATTTCTTATGCGCATAAATCAGGGGACACCGAGAGACAATGCACAGGATGCATGCTTGATTCATGCGCTACAGAACTATGATCTTGTTACACTTCAGTGATAAAATACCCAACCTCATAAAATTTTAGTGATATGAACAAAAACATTTTACTGAAAAAAACGGTAACCGTTTCAGCCGTCGTCAATAGTTGTGAAACTTTTTTTAAATGACCTTTGGAGCCCTGCCATATGTGGACTTTGCTGGCAGTGAAATGGGCTAATGTCTAATGCTAGAGAGCCTTCAATTTTTGCTGCTAAATGTGCATATTTTTGGCATGAGGGAAATCTTGAAGAGTTACAATTAAACCTCATGTTATGTGATTTTATTTATTTTATTATTATTTTTATCAAACTTTTGAGGAATTAACTCAAGGCCCTGCATTAAATCGAAGTATAGTCATGACTCAGGTAGTCCTTTATTTAAGAGTTCAGCACCATACGTTGTATTCATCCTCACTCACAGTGAATATCATAAATTCTTTTGTTAAGGTTGTAATGAAATTGATTTGTTAGCCAGACCTTTGAATTTGCCTCATAAAGCAAAGAACTATATGTGAACATATAAGGTATAAATTTTCTATCTGTCACGGAAGTGGTGCCCCATCACTTAGTGGAGAATCTTTTGCATCTGATTGTACATTGCTTATTATGCTGTAGTACTCATGGTAGATATATATTCATGTACTTCATCTTATTATTCATTCTATTGTTTAGACAGCTAAAACAGTTGAAGTTGAATTATTGGTGTGCAAAGTATTAAATTGAGAACATTGTAGCATGTATTTCATACAGAGTAGGAATTAATATTTGGAAACTAGACTGGAGAGATGTTTTATCATTATATGTAGCAATCATCACATTTTTTTCATATTGCATTACAAAAGCACAAATGAAGAGTGAATATACTAATGAAATTGTTTAGGAGAAACAAAAAATGGTGTCTTATTGCCTTAAATTAGTTGAACTAAAACTTTAAATGTACTTTTTTTGCATAAGCCTAGCTCCGCAATACATTTGTTTCTTTTTTTCAGCGACTGATCCTAATGCTTGGCGCTTGGGCAGAATTGAAGAAGCAGATCATGAGACTCCGGTGTGAATTAAAAATATATATTGTGTATAAATATGTATGCATACAGAAACAGACTCATTGATTGGTATCAAATTGCCTTGTGTGGGTAATTTTAGCTTTAGGTTAGTGCTTTGTGCACGTTTATTAATCCAAAACAAAGCGAGTGAATGGATAGCTGGTCTCACTTAAATTGGATGCAAAGTGAGTGAGAAGTTACCTCTGTGCTACAGGAAGAAGAATTGTCAGATGCCCAGTTTTTGAAGAACTGAAATCTGGGGCTTGTTGACTGTTTTATCAACCTTTTTACCATAGGTGATGTTGTTAATAAAAAGACTTAGTTTTGTGTGGATCTGCAGTGGTTCACGCAATGTTTTATATATATAGGTCATATCCAACAAGAACTTCTCAAAAAAGATCTGAGCAGACATTAGTGAAGAGTAATTTATTGGCATGCTGTGTATATTATTTAATGGTGGTTTCAAGGATTTGGGCTTGAACATAAGTATGCAAGTGACCCTACTAAAAATGGTGTTAAAATTGTTTGAGTTGACCACTTGAGGGTAAATAATTCTTCAGGTTTAATGTTCAGTGTTCTTACTCCCGATTTTCAATCTTGTTTTGTTGGCTAATAGAGTATTTGCATGAATGGAGTATCACTTCAAAATATGTTCAATCCTGTAAATAGTGTTTCCATGACATTGTATTTGTGTTACCAGCACCAAGGCTTGCCTATTTTTTTATTTTAGAATTTTTCAAGCATTGTTTCCACATCAATTTTATGTAGGGTAAAACACTGTGTGATGCCACACCTCATACTGCTAAGAGCTGAGACTGCATTTATGAATTTGTTCTGGGTTCGACAATGGAAATGTTTTAATTAATTTAACTTGGCTGATGTAAAATTGGAAATAATTGCATACATAATGGGAAAAGGGTTATGAAGTTTAATTCAGCTATTTCCCAATTATTAGAGCATTTACGATCAAGTATTATCTTAGTAGAATGCATGCCTATTTGAGATCGAGCAGTGGAAAGTGACTTTGTCCAGAAAGATGAATTTAGCTATCCAAATAAATTTCAACCCTTCTCCATACTTGTCCGAGCATAGCATGCCCAATGATGAGACGAAGCCCTAGGAACATGGTAGTGCTATTTTTTGGCACAAAAATATTTTTTTCAATGGTAATACATTAAAAAATCATGGCATTAGCCTACGATTTGGAACTAAGCTATTTGAAAATATGCTGATTTTTTACAGTGCTTTTCAAAAATGTGCAAATACTCTATAAGTGGTGCTTGTAATTTGATTTAGTCTGGGAGTAAGGAGATTAGAAAACCTTTGTTTGAAATAAGATATCAATAATTTATTTCATCATGTGAATGAAAGACCATGACTGATCTAACTGCTACAATCTTTGGGTCAGGTTGCTGCCTGAGATAAATGTTTACACAAATTCCTTAATGTGATACCAATACTTTTATTTGCTCCTGATAGTATACAATTTATGCTTGTGCATTTTAAGCATATTTTTTCGGTAATTAACTTTGTTTGATTTATCTATACATCTTTTGAATGTGTGGACTATTATGAAATAAGCATATTTTCCTATTTTATATGTAGTTTTTCAGTTTGAAAAAATACATAACAATACTCTGGCTTGCAAATTGACATAGTTTTAGTAGATTTTGCATTAATTTTAGATTTGATATTATTTATAACATGCCAGCTGCAGACATTTCCTGTTGGATACCTTCCTGAAACCTATGTTAATTGAAGCCATTGTTACTGTTTTACAAGTGCCAATTTATGTCATTTTTTATTAAAATATAACCACTCTATGAGATTATTATTTCTGCCATGAATACATGACCCATACTATAATGTGAAAGAGTTGAAAAATATAGAATTACATATATTACAGTATCCTGAAAATATTTTCTGTAATGCATATGTGAAGGATTAATATATACTTGAAAGGTAATGTGACAACGTGAGTATTTATGTCCTGAATAAAATGATTTCATGTTTTCAAAAATTCTGTCCAATGTGGAAGTAAAAGTGAAAGTTTATTCATATTATCCTGGTGATAACTTAAGTCTGAATACCCAGAAAATGATATTAATGCTATGTTAATTGAGTACGATTACAAAGTAAGAGTATTTACTGATTTATTAGTTTTGATGATATTTTTTGTCATCAGTCCATTAGTATTTGTAACTGATATAGGTATGTTGCCTTCTATGAAGTAGGCCTTTTGATGACCTGACCACCACGATGATGTATGATATTCATCCAGAACTGTTAAAATCCTTAAGACTTTAATCTCATATAAATCTGCATTTCATATAGGTTCATGAATTTGTAAAGATATCGTTGATGGCTAAGAAAGCCCTATTAAAATTTGAAGTCAAGGACCAACCTGTAGTTATATCTTAGCAATTGTTGTTTATATGAAACTAATCATATATCCTTAAATGAGCTGTAAAATACTTGGTAAGGATGCTTCTTACCAAAGTAGGGTGTCTGTAATTCAAGATTGTTTTTGTTATATTTTCCATTTCTTGAGTTTGTGAGAACATACTACTTCTTCATCTTGAAGATCATACAATGCCTTTCAAATATGACTTCTGAATGATGTGTGATCAATTTCCCATGGTTGGTTTATTAGAAAATATTGGTATTTATTATAGTCTGATGAAAATATTATTACTTATTATGGTTATGTCTGTTGTTAACTGAAGAGGCATAATTTTTTATCCTGTCTAAACAGATATAATTAGTAAATAAGTAAATTTGTGGGTCATGGATGATTGCTAAATTTGGTCATTAAAAGGTCCATGTGCTTTTCACTTTTGTATCACCCAATTAAATTAATTTCCTTTTTTCATTTTGTAATGTGATAGTTATTTTGTGCGAGACTTACGTATTACCAGTTTTACATGATGTGTAACAAAGCATTTTTGATTGCATTGGTTGGTATAAATATAATTTTTTAACAAGTCTTTTTATTTCATCTCTAGCCTCTAAAATCATGCACATGGTTAAAATCATGTGGGTAACCTTTGATATGATGACTCACCATGATATTTCTGGTTGATTTCATATTGTGCAGTTACTGACCAGATGGAAAGGTATGTGAGAGTAATGAATAAAAGTGAGAAATGTGAGCTTAGGTATTAAGAATGGACTATAATTGTAGCGGATATGAAAAAACTTCATTTTGCAATTTACACACTATGGATGGACAGTTTGGAGATTTCTAATCTGGAAACAGTTTTTTCTGGTATTCAGCATTTCTCGAGTTAGTGTACAAAAACAAGAATTTGGTGTCACTCATGCCAGAAACAGAGCAGACTGTGGTTTAATGCTGCTCATATCCGAAAAGCTACGGTGATGGGAACAGGAAACAAGGCTGCTTTTTTGTGGTAAGTACATATTTGGTTAACCCTTAGGCTGCGGGAAACGTACATGTACGTGTGTATCGGGAACTGCGGAGAGAACGTTCTTGTACGTTTTACCCTTCCTGTCTACCTGCTCCCTCAGTCCTTTCATATTTTTATGACCCAAACTCATTCTTTCCAGCGGTGGACATCTGGGAATCCACCCTTTTTACCCAAACCACTCCCTTCCCACGCTCTTTAGGGATCGCATACCACCGAAATGAGGTGCGACCCTTTCTTCCGATTCCTCGCTCAAGAGGCTACGGTTGTCTCAAAAGTTAGTTGTCTTATGCTCGCGCCCGGCTTTATTATCAACGGATTGTTTTGGTGTTTGGTATCAAATTAAACATAAAGTTGCTAAAAAATATATTGTAATATTTTTTTTCAACAATTACGCCTAAAAACAAATTTTCAGAATTAGTTCCAAGTTCCACTAATCCCTCGACAAGTTCCGATGCCCACTCCCTGGGATCCCGAGAAAAGGGTTGGGAGGGGATTACATGGGTCATATAAACTGCCCGGCCTCGGCCCGTGGGAAGGAATGACAGGCGCCGTCCAAATAGATATTTGCCGCACAGGGTGAACGAAATGCGCTCTAGCTGCCGCAGCTTAAGGGTTAAAAGTATGAAAGCCTGGAAATTGGCTGTGTGCAAATTGAAATTTATAGTTTTCCTTAATTTTATCTTGATTATGGGATATTGAATGCATATACCATGGTTGCTACAGGTCTGGAAGATCAGGAATAGTCATGGAAATTGAAAAATTAGCCTGGAAACTGGCTATTCCAAGTAAAAAGATGATTTTTTTAAATTGGTGAGGGGAACCATTTTAGACACTCAGTTGGTGTGTGGACAGGTATTTAAAATCTTTTTCTGAAGTTTTGTTTCTTCTCTTATATGGTGTTTTGCAATTAATTATGCTCCAATGTAGGTATGGCTAGAACGATAGATGTAAAAAGAATGTTTCAAATGCAGACAAGGCTATCTAATGCCCCTCCCTGTGTGAATAACACTCGAGGCAGGCAAGCGGCCAATAATCCATCACCAGCTTGGATGATGAGCCCACCACCTTACTGTGCTTGAATTTCCCTCATCGTGGATTAGACTCAGGATTAATATGTTATCAGAAAGGAAGCCTTTTTTCCCCGAGAGCGATGATGGCGGCACTCAGTTTGCTTGGAAATTGTATTCTCCCATAGTAAGTACGCTGAGGTGCTGTGCTTCTGTTCTTGCACCTTTAATCCAAATCTGCCCAATGTGACGTAAATGTCACACAATGTATTCCTCCACACTAGTTGCTCTCGCTTCAAAATGGGGCAATATACTGCTACTTCTAACTGATAGAGCAAATAGGGAAGCTGTCCACTTTTTCCTAGTTTCGTAGATTCCTAGATTCGTAAGAAGTCACGTATATACTTATGAAGGATCTGGAAGTTCAGCGTCTTGTGTTGAGTGAAATCATAGAATCCTGCATGCACGTTTTTCTTCCGACACTACATCAAAACATATAACAGTTTTGGGCCCTTGGTGAACCCTCTAGCTACATATATGGTTACTTTTATGTTAGTACCTACTTTCCTTAGCCCGTTTTCTTCCAAGTACATACATTGTTGCAGGGAAAATGATTGTGCCAATTTATGCCTTTCGATTTTAATGAATAACTGTGTCTTCTCTGTTACAGATAATCTCTTTATTATTTTTTAGTGATTAATATTCATTTTGTATTTGTGAACAGATATTCTAATGCATGTAATAACAGCTGAAACCCATAGCCTATTAGTGAACAAGTGTATAGAGTTCACTATAACCAATCTTCCCTCCTATTATGATTCATACACATGTATATTGAGCTGTCCATTCAACTATTGGCCCTCTCTCAAGTTTTGTGAAGAGGAGGTTTTAGGAGAGGAGGCATATGGATGTTGAAACCTTCCTTGTCATTAGCCTGTAAAAGTGAGTCACGGAGAGAGGCCCAAGAGGTAAGGGTTCACATCGGGCCAGAGGATAAATAATATAGTGGTGTACATCACTTAATTAGGGAATTTTAGTTTAGTTAGAACAGAGTTAAAATCTGCACTTAAATGATGCCTCTGGCATACTTGAATGAAAAGAAAAAATTGGTACAATGTATCCTAAGAGGAATTTATACTATGGTGTGATGATGATTACAAAATTGGACATTTTCGAAATGTTGACCGGCTTACTCGGTTTATGGTTCCAACCCGGTAAAAAAGAAAGGGGAAAAATTTGGACTCGATCGGACAACGCGCAACGGCTTCAAATTTTTGAAAATAGCGATTTCCTTGGTAAAAATTACATATTTGCCTAACTTCCAGGCTGACTGTCGCGTGGGTAGGTGTTTCACACGGGAGCTGGTTCCACAGTGTTCCAGCAGTAGTATGACACCAGTTACGTTTTCGTCCGATGCGGGGGTGCGGCAGTTGGAGGGGCAATAGCGACTTTTCGGTCTTCTTTGCCGTGGGTAGGGACGCTGTACATTGGGAGCATGGGAACGGCAATAAAAATCCTCATATTGAAAAACATTTTATTTTTGTTAACGATGATCACACAAACCAAACGTCTCTCGGAATTTTCTACAGCATTTTTATCTTTTCCCGGTCCGCGTCCCTAACCACGCCAAAGAGAACCGAAAAGTCGCTATTACCCCTCGCAATCCCGCATCGGGTGAAGACGTAATTGATGTCATACCACTGCTGGAACACTGTGGAACCATTTCCCATGTGAAACACGCAACCATTATGTCCCTGTGAGTTAGGCAAATATGTATTTTTTTAAATCCGGAAAATCGATATTTTCGATAATTTGCAGCCGTTGCGCGACCCCTATACGTTGTCCGATCGAGCCCACATTTTTCCCCCTTTACTTTTTACAGGATTGGAACAAAAAACCGTGTATGCCGGTCAACGTATCGAAAATGTCCAATTTTGTAATCACCCAAAATTGATACACCCAGGGATGACATGATTCACCTTTGTAAATTATGATTCAAGATTTTAATGCCTTATTAGAACAAACCATAACTGGTGAATCAAATAATGGAGATGAGCTGTCGAATTACTGACGAATCACGAGAGTCTAAAAAATTAATCCTTATACTTCCAGAGGATTTAATGATTCATATTGCATACTTCCTCTAAAATAATGATTTGGAAACTAAAATATATTTCTTGCAGAAATATATTTTAGTTTCCAAATCATTATTTAAGAGGAAGTGAGCATTCCTGCAAGAAATATATCTTATATATTTCTCGCAGGAATGTATCTTGTAGGTATATTTATGACTCTTAAAAACTCTCCTCATCACAGCTATTGCATACAGCACAGCCAATTAGAGACTGTAGAATCGGTTAAATATCTCGGAGTTGAACTCCTTTGTACCTGATGATGACGTGCTACGTCGAAACCTAGGTCGTTTACAGTAAATACATGTGGAATTACAAAGTTAATGCTTCTCATTCAATCTCGGAGTTGAGCTGACTAAAGATATCTCGTGGAGTAAACATATGCGGGAAATTACCGGCAATGGCAATCGTAAATTGCGATTTGTTAAAGGAGTATTTGGCAAGTGCGACGATAAAGTTAGTGGAATCAGCTACTTCCCCTTGTTAGACCCCACTTGGAATACGCTGCCAGTATTTGAGATCCTTATGAAGTAGGCTTAAAAACCGAGTTAGTACCCACGCGTGTTGCGAAGTTCGGAAAGATAAGTTAAAGGCCGTTACAATAATATCGTTAGTGTTACTGTCCTTTTTCAGCAATTGGGATGGGAATATTTTTCAGACCCTCGATTAAAATTTAGACTTCATCTTAATCTATCCCCAAACCAATTTATTTTGTGACGACGATGATAACATTTTACGAAATCCGACATACTACGGGAGATCAGATCACGAGAATAAAATTAGGGAACTTGACTGCAGAATGGACAGAATTAAAATGTATTTTTTCCCGCGAGCGGGAAGAGACCATAACAGCTGCCACCAGTGGCGGATACAGAACAAACTCAAGGGGGGGGGGCGCAAGTTATCGCGACGATTGTAGCTTTCAAACTGACTGCCTGGCAGCGACTCTGCTTCCCTTATATATGTAGCTCGGTTGTTTCGAGACATTCGGTGCCAGAATGTTCGCTTCCAGACTTTTAAGGAGTGTGAACAAATACAAACAGTAGCATATTCGCGACTCTTCTCGAACAAATGCCAGACAGAATAACGTATCGAGATCACTAGAATGGCCGCGACTTTTCTCGTAGGTTAGCTATCTATGTGCCAGACAGAAACATATAAAATACGATGACGCGGACGCGCGCGCGTGCTACATAAGGAAGTACAACTACTCGATATCTCGACTCAGAGTCGACTGACGAAAGACACGAACGAATAGCGTGCGGGCTGACTGGCGGGGGCGGCGCGGGCGGCAATGCGGGCGGCCCCGCAAGGGGGGGGGGGGGGCGCGCGCCCCCCATATGTATCCGCCTCTGGCTGCCACTGAGACTTCTAAGTAGATTTGTTGATAGGTAGTGTAGCTAGTTAGTTGAGTTACTCCCTAGTACTTGTAACTTTATCTGATACCTAGAACTAACAGCACGGCGTACATATTTACGGTATAAATATTGTATATCTGTCCATTTGTGTAGTGGTAAAATACATTAATGCAAACGGTCCCTCATTGATAGCATACATATAGTGTAGTGCATGCTTGTGAGATTTCGCCTCCTGACAAGCGTTAGCGATTTATGGTACCTAATGAATCAATAGTCGTAGTTACATTGACTTTAATAGGGTATAGTGTAATGCATGTTGTTTACAGCTCTCCCCTTGTCACACACCCTTGAGGTGGCTTGCAGGATAGTATGTAGATGCAGATGAAATGAAGGCGGAGATATGCACAACTTTGCTGATCTCTAGAAATATTAAACGTGCTCTAATCCTTGCCAGATCAAGGAAATCACAAGTGAAACATGTCTACGGAAGGCATGCGATTTTATTTTTCACTCGGAGAAAGTTACCGCTAGCCACTTCCCGCGCCAGCTCTGCCGCAAAAAACGTCGCCGTCCTATCCACCTGCACCCAACGGCACAAATGGCTTCGGCGATCAAAATCCCTCTTCAGTTACTAACCAACCGAAAACCTATAGCCTCGTCCTAGCTCTGAATATAATTCAAACAAGGACTCAGTACGAGGATGTTCTCCGCAAAGGGGCGCATTCATTCCAAGCTGTAGGGCTCGAAGATTCCTAGCTCATCTTGCTCAAGGGGTTGAACAGGTCGCTTAGCGCAAACCTATTCAATTCGAAGACGAGCGAGAAAACTCATTGCCTCGCGTGAACCTCACTGCCGACCAGTCAGCTACGAGGCGACGCGAGTGTGAGGTGAGGTAGGCAGGCCACGAGTCTCTTCCGCTGTGTTGCTAGCGTGAAGACGCGAATCACGTTATACCCGTTATGCCTTCTTCGTGAGTGGACGACGCGGACTGGATTTTCTTAGTTTGAAGACAGAATTGACGTTGGTGTTGTTGATGGTTTGCGTTTTAGTGTTACTTAGTGACTGAGTGGAATGCCATGTGTATTACGAGTGATACAGTGCTGTGAAAAAAAACACGATCCTAAAGCACGATCTTCGAGGGTAGTCATCAGGCTCTCAATTGACTTCCAACATCGTCGTTTCAAACAGTGATGTTACATCAATCACCAGTGTGGCATTGAGTGTAGTACCAGCGTAATCGTGAAAGAAGATCGAAAGAAAGGCGTCGGAGATACTTTTGCTTCTTTCCAAGTAAACTGTAGTTGGTGAGTACAGTAATAATTGAGACCATACTCGAATTTTAATCTAAAATTTAAGAAGTGTGAAGTAAATACTGTGATAGTAATGACACAAAACCGATGTTTTAAATGACTGAACTTCTCAGTAACTAACTAAAGATACAAATTGAAGGCGTGTTTGTTTTACCTCGGACGATGGAGTTTACATGGATGGATACATAAGGTTATTTGGTAAATATTCTCCCGAGCGTCCCATCTTCAAAATAGGGTTTGCAACACTTAAAATTGCTAGCTTTACACGATGTTTCACACGCACAAAAATTATTCTAGCAAAATATTTTCATGAAAGAATAATAACATTACTTTCCGAATTGAAGTTCCCAGAACGTCACGGGAATGTATCGTAGAAAAGTTTTACAAAAGTGGAAATCGGTAAACCTTGAAGGGAAAAATCTTTGATGGGACATGTGCACGTACTATATGTACGGGGAATTCATTACTTTTAAACGTCAGGCAGTCATTTGGTTTTCAGAAATGTTGTTAGATATACTATTTTTTAAAATTATATCCCTTTTGAGCACACAGCCGTACCAAATCCAATGAAAACGGCTTTCACTTTTTAGCATTTTGTGTCAAAAAGGCGTGATTTGCGATATTTTGGTATCATCAGAGAGAAAACTTTAAAAAAATGTATTATGAGACCAAATTCATGGGTATTTGTGGGATTTTAGAGGTATTTCGCTCAAACTACCAAAACAAGAAGTGTTTTCAGAGGCCGTATATTGTAAATAGCAATTGGATGCCATGTTTTTTCTAATCACAGCATGATCGCATTAGCAACATTAGTGTTGTTTTGGAAGGTTCTCTTTGGCCTACGCGGCACCGTGCACGTGGGCGTAATTCCAAAAATAAAATTATCGAGGTGGTTTTCTTCTTCCTGTCGGCTTGCAGCCTGTCCTTCACCGACTCATTCTCCTCATAAGCATTTTTTCCTTCTTTACCTAGGTCGTCCAGCATTTATTTTTCCCTCTGGGCACTGATCTTTCGAAAAATCCTCCATCCTCAAGTATTCTATTCTGTTTATGTGGTCAATTCACATATTTCTTCGCTATATATACCGTGTTTATTTGTGTTGTTTTGTATTTCTCTATTTTATTGTAATTGATTTTTCGATATGTTCTTGTTCTCTCGAGTATTTTTCCGAGGTTCTTTATTTAGGTTGTTTCTAGAACTCTATTAACGTTTGTTGATGTTTCTCTGGCTTCTATTTTTTAAAAGTAATTGTACTGTCAGTGTGAATATCTCTCACGATGCTGATAAATTCCCGATATAATCACAAAAACACAGTCGAATTGGTAAAATTCTCTGGCGTTGTTGCCGCAAATTGCACAAGCTATTCGAATAGCAATTGCGGGACCCTCACTAACTTATATCGTTAAGTGTTTATGCTGTGTATATACCAGTATTCCTTCGTCTTGCTGTAAAAATTAGATGGCATATGCACAAATAAATTTTACCGAATAGAAAATTGAAGAAATTAATATGCATACCAAACTATAGGGGTTTACAACTTCGATTTTTCTAAGTGCAAATGACAAATAAACATTCATAATCAGCTCTTGTATTTTTATTTCCTTCTCGATGGGTTTATGTTATCACTTTGAAAAGTCGGTCCACATGGCGAGCGCGACCGTCTCCGTAATCTGACGAATTGAAAATTCGCAAGAACTGCCAGTGCATATATGTCCCATAGCCACTTATTGGATTACGGATCTTTTGCTTACCGATACCTTGTGTACACTTTTTTACCCGTTTCAGTAGCGAGGTTTTTTAATAAATGCTTGGTTAATGCATATGAAATAAATATATACAAACTTGCGAAAAATACTATCTCTCGCTTTTTCTTATTGATATTTCTTCGGTTATTATTTTTTAAAATATTGCAGTAAATTTAAAATTGGCCAAATAGTGAATGGGTACCTACTTAGTAGTTTTTCATTTATGCGAGCAGTGCTCTTTTTCTACGTTCATCACCAATGGGGATATACTTGAATTGTAAATTGTGTATTATCAACCCTCTCAAATATGGAGGCATTGAACTGTTTCCAATTTCATTAGTTTATTAAATTAGTTCCCGGATTATTTGAACAACATAAAACAGTTCACCCCTTCAATTTCACATAATTGTAGCACAGGGAGTTTATCACTGAAGAACGGTAAAATGGCACATTTATATGAGTATTGTGAATGTCGTCTGCGCAGAAACTCAGAAGTGAGATGGGCTATGTTATTTTCAGGCCGCTATATTTGTAACATCGGCACCATTATTTTCTCTATGTACTTTAGTAAACTTAATTTCATTTCTTCATTTTCATCGATACAGAGAACCAGCTCTTGCTTGAAGTCCTTATTACACAGATTTTGAGATAATTCCTCAGACTGTTTTACAACATAAGACCAATGAAACATACCCCTTACCCACTTACAACGAAAAGCGATTGATATAGGGTCGAAACTACAGAATCTTTACCTTGTCGCTTACGTTTTTCGAATTTCCTTTTTTCCATTAAAAGCTCATTTTCCTCTTAGTTTATCGTGACTTGTAGCAATCAATTTAACACAGATCTTCGTAATCCTGCTACTCTTGCCAAAAAATGTGTAACAGATAATCCACATCTTTCAAAAAGATGTGGATTATCTGTAATTTGGACCAGTATGGCAGTTTTTTCAGCCAGTGAAAGATCTTTACACGGAATTATTACATTATTTCAGAAAACTAATCGCGATTTAAACGACAGCATAAATGCACAGCACTGACATTTGTCTTAGACTCGTTGTAGCCGCGACGATACCCGAATCGTCTGCAAAGTAATTCATGTGACTCAAAGGGGTATTTTAAGTGTCCACACGACAGGATAGATGAAATTAAGGTGGCTGGAGCGGTAATCGTGAATCGTTGAAGGTACATTCTAATAATTTTTCAAGTAAGTCAAAAAAAAAATATTCTTGGACCACATTTCACTCAAGTACAAGTTTATACGTTGGAAATAACCATAAATGCAGTAGTGAATATGATGCAAGTGTTACATTTAAAAAATTTGCTCCAATTAAAGTATTGTTTTGACTTGGATTTTCGGCGCGAAATTCGAAATTTACGAGAAAATCATATCTAAATACGCTATTTTTACTCGGAATGATACCTTGATATTTTTTAGTAGCAATTATAATAATATGAAACTTCTTATTTCGCATTTAAGAGATAATCTGTATATACGTAATCGATTTTTTTCACAATATATGCCGTGTGCCATAAGAGTACTTGTTAAAATATCATTGAATTGCCAGGAAACCAAATCGGTAGCATACAGTTTTTTTCACTTTTATCGATAGATATTACAAATAAGGACACGTATACAAAGTTTCACTCAAATCTGTATTTTAACAAAAATCGCTCCAGCCACCTTAAAGAAAGACGAAGGGGAATGCGCAAAATCGTTTTCCCTATGTGAGGAAACTACATTTTCCCGTTCATATTTTTCGAGTGGATACTTGTTCCTAATTAAATGGCATGCTGTCCCAATTAAAAGGAGAAAACTCCGGGATATTCTTCTGTTGGGTTCTGTTCTTTGAGAGACGTCCCGACTTAACGGCTACTCCAAATTCCCCTCGGCCCAAACAAACGAGCCAACTCGTAGGTCGTAGGTTCTGTAGGTCGTTCAACCATGCCAGTCAACTCCTGATAGTATATTCTGTAACTTTTATCGATCTCGCTCATGCTGCAGTATCAAAAGCATTGTAGGAGTCTTAGAAGCAAATAAAAAAATGATTGGCAATGGTCTAAACATCTGTTAGATTTCTCATTACCCAGTGCATTTCGTGCTTGCTTCCTTTCCTAAAACTAAACTTGTCTTTACCAAGGAAGTCTTCCAAGCTTTCCCCATATCTCTATGAATAACTGCTACAGAAGCTTCTAGCACGTGCTAAATAAAAAGTCTGATCCTTAATAGTCTCCTCAGATAGACAGGTACCGCTAAATTTTCGTAGCGCTTTGCGAATCTAATTGTACAGTAAGATTGTTCAAAAAGTATATTACATAATTTGAAATTTTAATGTGTAATTATACATTGCAATCAACTATAACCGAATGAATATCAATTGATCATTGAGAAACTATTTAGAAGTCATAGTGATAACTCGTTTTTTTGGCATATCTTATTTTGTTTTTACCTGGGAATCGTTCCAATAAGGGCTGTAATAATAATATTTCTATGAGCAGAAAAGGCTGCTATTTCTTCATTTCGCGCGGTACACGATTCACGATGACATTTAACAACTCTATTAATTCTAACTATTATTTTTTAGAGGTCACACAAAGTGGTTATAAAATTTGAAGCAATAAAACAATTCCTTCTATTTTAACATGTAAATGCAAATTCTAATTTAAACAACAAATGAGCGCATATTTACATAATTTCTGCAGCCGTGCAGGTGACAGTAAAGTTTTGAAGGCTTACGGAAATATCAAATTTAACCCTGCTGAAAAAAGAAATTAAAAGGATACGAAATGAGTTAAGTTCATTATTTTATAATTCATTAATTTATTTGTACACGTCTTTCATATACTAAATTTCAAGCCAATTAAGGATGTAATTAACGTGATTGGCATTGCTGTAAGGGGTGGTGTGGCCGCGTGCGCTAGCTGCTCAGTGCGAGCAGGCCCTGAATTGAATAGGGCAAGCCCCAGACTCGCAGTGCGGCAAGCCAGCGGTAAGAAGCCAGCGGTCCCCAATGGGCGGTTATACATGCCCGCCTCCTCATTTTCCATTTATTATGCACCATCATTCCATTAGATTAAAATTATTTCAATAAATAGCTTTAATTGTTATTTATCTTGCATAGGAGTGGCGCCGCATCAAGCCCTGGTGACGGCCAAATATACGTAAAGAATACTATATTAATGTTGATCCCATTTTAATGACTTTAGAAAGAGTTTGAGAGCAAGCAAGTTTGAAAAAAAAGTTTTACTTCTTTTTAAACTCCATACTATTTGACAAAACTTGGGTTTTTAACGGTTTATAAAGTGTTCTTTTTGTGTAACCGTGAAAATGTTCAGTGATGCGTTACAGGTGATAGATTAATGAAATGCCTTTATTTTGGTAAATGCTTCTTGCAGCTTAACTTTTTCCCCTAGGAAACACTAGATAACATTTTATCGGTAAATGTAAAATAATTAGAATCCGTTTCATTTTTAAAAAATCGCTAAAAATTATACGAGGAGCATTAATTTTGATTTAACCCTGCCCAAGTTTACTCAATTTTAAGGCATCTTTAGTATTCGGGTAAAATAATTTTCTTATCTTTCCTGCGAATTTAAAAAAAATCTGCGATAATGTTCCAATGAAAAAGTATTATTAGCTTGCAAGTTTATTTTTAAAAACTAATGTACTTACCCACAAAATAGAATACGATTGTCATATTCAAGGTACTTTGACACGGGGTTATTCCAACTCTGAACATAAAATGTGTATCCTAGTTCAATGTCGAAAGCTGCGCTGCATCCCTTACTAAGCGCCCTCTTTGAAAATCACGCGGCAGGAAAAATTTCATACTAGTAAGCGTTCATGAACTTGTGCTGGAACAAGAACTATTAGAACGGGTTTTATTTACCCCGTCTTTTTTTAAGATTCAGAGAGTTAGATGAAAGGGAAACATTTAAAAAAGTGTATGGCAGTGGAGGAAAGAAGGCTGATGAGAGAAATGGAAAGGAGGAGGCAACAGTGGCCGGATGATGTACTGAGTAGGCTAAATGGAATGAATTTGACACCTCTATTTTCAGGCTTATGCAAAAGCTACTAGAAATAGATTAACGGATCAGGAGGCAAACTCACATCAATAGGTCGTTGCCTTTTGCAATCTCTCTGGTAATTTGTTTGGCGATGTTAATTGGCGACTCTCGTAAGCCCCATCAATTCCGCATGGGTAGTCAGCACGATAGCATAAAAATCATACCCAAGCGATCTATCCAAGGTTTAAAGGCCGTTTTACACGATGAAAGATTTTGTACAAACGAATGTACGTTTGTCTCAACGAAATTAGAACAGGTTCTATTTCCCGTGCAGGCATTGAGACATTCGCACAAGCGTTCATACAATTCGCCGCTTTACACGATACATTTTGCCTCATGCAAGAGTTCACGAAAGAGTTTGTACAAACAAATGTACCGTGTAAAACGGCCTTAAGAGCCCAAAGATAAAGGTGAGGCGCTCATAGGCCCTGTGGCCCCAAATTAATACTTTATATATTACTTAATAACGAATGAATTGATAAAATTACTTTGATATTCTGCCCGCATGTTACTATCACTTTCAAAAGTCGTTCCAAACGGCGAGCACGGCCACCTTCGCATTTCGCTGAATAGAAACTTCGGGTATTGCCTATACATTTAGTGACTACTAAGGGCCAATTTTTATCATTTCCACTCACTACGGAGATCTTCTTAATGACATTCTCCCGCGATCGCTGCCCAAGCAACTCCCCCGACTCCCAGTGGTACGCAACAGTTGGCGGAGAATGCAAATGGGAAAGGTTCCGGGTTAGGTGTTTTCACTCTTAACGAGTAGCAGGCTTGTTTAATCTTGATATGTCGAGGAAATGGATCGGCGTGGCAATGTATATTTAAGCGCAGCCCAGAGGGGACAAATAGTGTCCTTTGTGAATGCAGGAAAACTGTGTCACAAATAGCGCCACACCTAAACGTTGACCGAAAAACTGTTAATAAGTGGCTTAAGAGAAATCAGGAGGGTGACGTGTCAATAGAATTGAAATCGAAGAGTGGACGTCTGAGGTCCACTAACAGGCAACAAGATGAGGATATAAGAGAGGCCATTCGCCAGAATCCATTGTCCTTCGGTGGTGTTGCAGAGCTGAGGAGAAGTAGCAATCTTAACTGCAGCTACACCACGGTAATGCGCCACTTTATAGTGGGCGGAATTAAACACCACCAAGAAAAACTCGATTACCGAAATTTACCGAGAGACCTGACTTAACTCTGCCAGCAGTTATATTGAACTGGACCGATCTTATTGGGTCCTTGCTCTATTTTCAGACGAGAAAACATCCTGAAGCAACCGAGATGGGAAGTTTGAACTTTGGCGTCCGAGGTAATGTTTCTTGTGATTTGGCGTGTGAAGTTATTACCAAATTTTGTAATGTAGTAACTTATTGACAATTTCTTTTATAGATAAAGCCCAGGGCATATAATTAGAACGCAAATTCCTGGTCGTATCTGTTTGAGTTTCAGGGGGGGAATTCCTGAAGCAGGACCAGGACCATTGGTTAGAATCCCGAGATAAATGAATTTTGCGGAATATTTTCAAATATTAAGGGCTAATTAGTTGTCTTACCTAGATGAAATCGTTTCCGAGAGTAAGGAGGTGATTTTTGTCCATGGCAACTGTCCGATTCACAGAGCAAACATCACAAAGTGATTTTTTGAGGATAATTCTCAACTTTGCGTTTTACCCTGGCCAGCTAACTCCCCGGACCTATCCCCGATTCAGATTGTGCGGGGTATCATTGTGAATGAGTGGCATTACGACGAAGAAAGAACCGAGAAAGACTTAGAAGTCCACAGAGCGGATTCTTGGAATTCTTTTAGCCGACGTCCCTGAGTAATAGAACATTTGGTTGGGTCAATACAGTCTTGATTACGATCTCTAATTAAGAATAATGGCGATATTACAAAATTTTTAAGTTGTCCTCTGATGAATTTGCATTTTATTTTAGATTTTAGTTACCATATCCTAAAAATAACTACCCCAAATGTAGGTAGTAATACACTTTTGTTCCTAACCTTATTATCCTTTCCTCATACTCATTCCTAACTTTTTAAGGTTCCTAACCTTATACTCATTCCCATTGATTTTAGCTGCAAAATGAACGCCGACTAAAATTTTCAACCACTTCTTCTTTTACATTCTAATCTATTATAAAAAACGAGCAAATCTTTCATGTTGCTTATTTCAAAATATTAACTTTTATAAATGTGTAATATTCCATCGTAGACATTTTTTAATGGAGTGTATGTCTTCTCTGAGAGCGAGAAATAAATTTAGTTATATCTCGAATTAAGCTATTGCGGATCGTTATCGAAGATAATGATCCCATGCACCGGAGGTTAAGGAAAGCCCCAAGAAAACACATTATATACTAATACGATTTCCCATTTTTTAACTGTAGCAAAATATATTGCTTTTACACGCAGACCGTTGAGAATTTCATAAACACCTAAAACGGAGAAATTGACGATGACCAAACACCTGGGATGAGTAACTGATGGGATTCCATTTTTTCTCTTGCAAACGGGAACTGAGATTTATTCACTAATCACTCCGAATTTCCCTCAAGATAAAATATTGCGTTTACTAAGTATCAATTATCTGGTTCTTAATTTAGCGTTACTCAACGATGTCGTTTTAATTTAAAGCGCAATATCGTTTTAATTTACCTGTGCTACTGTAAGGATATAGTTGCAAATTTATCATCAAGTGTGTTCGACGAATATGGATATTTGCCGTAATATCCCCTTTCCCATCGTTGAGCAAAATGACCTTTTCAGTCGATGCACTCCATAAATCTAATCCTAATCCTGTCGTTGAGTCATATCCCATAGCACCTTAGGAAACACCACGTTTTATTTGCGCTGTCTCTCTTATGTATCCTTTCGAATTTTCGTTTATTTTTTTCTCAATCCTATCTGAAAACGGTGAAATTTATATTAAAACAAAAACTTTAAAATCCCATGTAATGCCAAGCTGCATAGATTCGTTTATCCTTTTCTGAATGAAGTAGTTGTTCAGTATCTAGCATCTATTCATTTTTCTATGCAAGTGCTTCTTTGTTGGTACAATTCTACTGCTTTTGTCCTTGCTACAGTACCAATTGTCATTCAAAATACTTCCCGGAAAGGTAAACTATTTCCCCAGTTCAGAATATTCCTCATTTTCCTTCAGTTTTGGATATTAATATATTAAAAACCACATTACCTGCGCTTAATATGATTCACATCCCACATATCACGCACTCTTCACCTGCGAAATAGTCATTAAGTCCCGTGGCTGACTGTATAAATAAATCTTGGCCACCTACAAATCTACCAAAATTAACAGCTAACCTGCTGCTTTCCTTCCCAATTTTATTCCTTTATACACATCTATTACCAAATTCTCAGGGTGCAATTGAAAATCATTGGAAACAAGGAATGGTCCGGCCTGAATCCTCTTCCAACCTATGCACATTCCGAATCGTCATTCATTACCCCTACTTTTACCGCTTCATCCCGGAGAGGTTTTATAATTAATCGCCTAAACTTTCAGTGTACCTACTCCCTATTTCTGCTGTAAAATTTATTATTCTCGTCAAATTCACTTTGTCATAAGTCTTCCAGCAGTCTAAGAAGCAAATAGAGAAATGGTGGCTATTATCTATAATAAATGCATAATCTAGCATGCTTCTCACCCGCAATGCGTTTCGAGTCCCGCTTCCTTTCCTTAGCCAATAATGGTTTTCACCGAGGAAGTCTTCCGCCCTTTCCCCGATTTCATTAGCTATCTCAGCTATTTTTACTACGTGCGAAATAAAAATTCGAATCTCTTAACATTATATTTCTCATCTATCGGGAAATGTTTTTGAGCTGGTTTTGCACGAATGGATTTTAACAACGTATTTACTAGTACTTTATAAATTACTAGTTTTCCTGCACGCAAACGAGGATACTATTAGTCCCCTTTGCGCAGAACTAATGCACTTTGCCACAGCGACCTATGCCATCAAGAGAGTCTGGAATTTTTTCGCCATCTTCCTCGCACAAGAAATACCGATAAGTCGTAGCCCAAAGCCGATAACGCTTCACGAATTCTTCGGCCGGCGAATTCTTTTGGGAGTGGGGGATGGAATTTTTTTGTTTGTTGGTGTTTACAGTGGAACGAGGCTTCGGTCGGAGCTTCCATATCTCATTTCGGCCGAAAAGAACAGATCTATGTCTCTCATATGAGACCCTACGAACAGGCCTTCTCCTTAAGTTCCTCCAACACCGAGAGAGGTAAACAAGCGCAGAAAAATGCACAAGGTTCGCTGTTCGTCTCAAGGTTTTGTGGATTCGTTCAAACGGGGACACGCACGTTCGCTCGAGGATTCGGGTTCGCAAGCTCGTCAATTGCTGAGGTCATGGGACAGCGAGGTGAAGTTTCATTATTCTTTGGTTAGTACGGGGTCAAATGGTGCATACCCGGGCTGGTGGATTTAACGATGTGGCTCAAGTTCCCAAAAACACATGACGAATATAAACAGCCCTCGGCGGTGGTGAAGCAGGAGGAATGGAGACTATACGCTCGTTGAGGGTCGGTACGGCTCCCGATATTGGAGAGTTAGCTCGCCCAGCAAACATTCATTTTGGAGTTCCATTCGTTATTATATAAAATATATGCAATTCCAAGTAATTTATTATCAAGATGATGATGAGCCTTCAAGCTTCGATAAACGTCGGTTGAGTTCTTGTAATATTGCGCTTAAACTTTGTCGTTTTGTCAATTGAAGATTTTCATTCACAAACATACCATCTTGAAAACCATAAGGAAGTTAAATTAGAGTGTACCTATTTATACTCTTCTTTTGAGTAAGAACTTAAATGAGTAAAATAGAGGTATAATTACAAAGTGAATTATTGGCTTGGCATTAATTCAAGAGTATTACGAGATAGTACATGATCATTAGGGTGCGTCACAATTTCAGTGTTGAAAATTTAAGGTCTTGAAGTGTGATTTTTTTACCTTTTTATGAAAACATATCGCATGCAAAATTTGAAATCAATCAACCCCCGAAAACCGTAGGGGTGCCTAACTTGCAATTTTTTCGTTCAAAAGTTGAAAGTTTTACTTAGTGTAAGGTCGTCATATTGACTGTGAAACGAACTTTGTAACTTCCACAGTTACCTAATAAGTAATCAAAAATATTTTTTCCCTTGAAAGGTATATCCTAATTTATTTCCTTATACCTCCTACTTCTAGTTCGGTGTTGACGTTTTACCACATCCTTTTCTCCCCTTATTTTCTGATAACTTCTTCTGTGACGCATGGCGTCTTAATTCCCGTTTCCATTGATCGTATCGTATTTTCTACCTCTCTAACTATCTATGTATTTATACGCTACTATTTTCCTTCGATTGCATCCATTTCCTTTGACTCGCTTATGTTCCTGTCCATCAGCTCCTGGTATTCCTTTCTATTTACTTCTTTTAGATCTCATACCTTAATCACCTCTTCATTCTTCAACTTTTACTTAACCTTTTGACCCTAACATCATATTTTAAGAGAACTAAATTATTATGCGAGTCCACATCTGTCGCCTAAAATCCGCACCGATTTTTGATACATTATAAACCTCTGCATTATAAACCTTACCATGATATGATCACTTACATATGTCCCTTTGTCTCCCGGAATTTTCCATGAGTAAGTACAACTGAGGTAATGTTTAAAGCAAGTGTTTGTTATGAAAATTATTTCTTCTGTAAAATGCAATGCCTTCTCACCGCAGTCATTCCATATCCCCATACCATACTCTCCCACTTCGTATCCTTCATATCCCTCCCTCCCTTCCCCCATCATTGCAATTCAAATCCCAATCACTTCTGAGTTTATCTAACCAGGCAATTCTCTAATTATATCTTTCAATTTTTTTACACTACGTCTATCTCTTCCTTCCTGTAGTTCCTCGTAGGCATTTACACCTGGACCAAAATGAAATTCGCCGGGTATGAATTTATTTCAACAATTGGCATCCTGTCGCTCGTCTGATCAATGTTTTCTTCCCTCTTCCCCAATGTTGACTCCAATACCATAGCCATCCCCGTAACACCCATCCCTGCACTAAAATTTCTATGTTACTAAAACTCCAATGCTCCCAACTGTTCTTCCATTTCATCTCTCAAAACGCAATCACATCTCTTTTCCTTTTATCTCCTTCATGTTTAATATTTTCTTGTTTCGCTGACCTCATCGCTGTCCAAACATTCAAAGGTAATATTTTTACCGCTGCTTTCCTCTTTTTCTTCCTGGTCTTCACCTTGTAGCAGATGCCCAAGCAGATAAGATAGAAACCCAAGAGAAGTTTGGTACTTAGCGCTCTCAACCATTAGCGAGACGCAAGTAGTAATGGTAAAAGCACATATAATATAATATTCAAATATGGATTCCATAAAACTTTTTGCAACATTGGTGAAACATACTGAGTAAGTATATTATTAAAAAGTTATAGATGATAGGTAATGGATATCAAAGGAATAATTAATATTTCCCATTCTGAGGTACTTAGTTTGAATCCAGAAGATCCCAGAGACACCTTTGCGGTATCTCCTACTTCCGTTCATCGTTCAGAGTTTGGATAGTTGAGGGTAGAACCCACCCCGGACTAAGCCACAGGCGTATGAGTTTTACACATTCAGGGTAGGGGGGCCAGTTCCTTTCCCGAGGATTTTTTTTTGTTTGGGGGCGTCCAAAGGCTTCACTGGATTTGATCCCGGGACCCTTAGATCAGTAGCCAAGCGCTCTACCCAGTAGGCCACCACGCTCCTACTTCCATACTACATGAAATCCATTCAAGAGGCCATTCAGTTTCTTTTCGGATGGAGCATTGAAATTTGGCCCTCTGTTAAATATCACGTGTGAAGCGTAATGTAGACGCGGGGTTTCTCTGCCCGTAGTCTATTCCACAAACAACAACACCTGAATCACAAGGGTTGTGGTGAAAATGCCCTCATTTGAATATCCAATGGCCAAGGCAATTAGATCGATTGTAGAAAAGAGGGTAGGTAATCTCGGTACTTCGAAATACATGTGCCCGGCGTAATTCAGGAAAAAAATAATTAGTTGATAAAAATAGAATTATTTTTGAGTAAAAGTTAGTGAAGTTACTATCCCCTTGCAGATAAATAGACAAAGTGCTAGTTTGCAGCATATCCCGAATTTCACTCACATTTCATTAGGTCGAATCCCGTCTCTGGCAAGTTTTGTATTTTCAAGTAAAGAACGTTTTTAAAAAATGAATCACCTTGAAACCATGGTTGGTAATAAATTTAGTGTGGCACTGAAAAAGTTATTTCTATTTTATTTTACAATGATGTGGTTCCATGAAGTAAGGCCTGAGTCAATTTCTTATAAAGAACATTTCATAATCCGGCTTACGGTGTATTATGAAATTAGTCGCCGTTGTATTTTTCATTGGCAACTTACAGTTTGTCACTCCGTTGCTTAGGTTTACAAATAAAAGCCCAATGACTACTAAAAAGAATGATGTATTTACAAAAAATACTGTGTTCAAGTCCCTCTCCTCCATAAGGGACAAGAGTGTTTTAGTCCCAACAATGACGACCGATGGATTTCCCATAGTGGAAATGTATGCGACGACTCTACTTGAAAATTATTTTGGCGGCATGAAGATGTCTCTGCATCACAGTAAAACGGCTGACTTCTAATCCACTTTCTAATAATTACGTATTATGATTGCATTAAAAAAAATATTTTTAAGCTCCTAATGTTCCGAAAATTATAAAAAATACGACGAAGAGTTCAAGAAAGCTGAAATTAGCTTTGTATTTATCAGACAAGTGAATAAAAGTCAAGATTTTGTCAGAAATGGAAAGAGAACTTCTGATTATGAAACCCCAAATGCACACCCTGAAATACCGATAATAAGGATTTAACATTTTCATACAGCAAATTGTGAAATTTGATAGGTTATTGGAAAAAAATACTACTACCTATGTGAAAAATAAATTTCATTATTGCATAAAAATATTCATTCGGATGATATAACATCATTTTTGAATGCTTAGCTCGTCCCGTCGAGTATCGCTCGGCCTTCCGCCTTCATTAGAGCTGGCTGAGTGGCAGGTATCCTCCCTCCTTTAATATTTTATTATATTTCCTAGCTCCGACAAAGTCAGGAGATTTCTTTATTCACAATGATTTTCTCTTTGCCAGTTTACAGGTGCCTATTTATCTAGTTCAAACCTCAGGATAATAAGTTTTAGATCTTTCGCTCTTTAGTAGTATTTTTGTTTAACGTGCTTCGACGGCTAACGTTAAGGTCGTTTTGCACTTACTGTCTGCCGCGTGCAGACAGGAGCAACAGCACTCGGACGAATCGGAGGATCACCCCTCCAAACTCGAGCCGAGCCCAACGATGCTTAACTTCGGTAACTGATCGGGAACCGGTGTTTCCATCGTGGCAGGCCGTTGCCCTCTTTCGCTCTTTCAGCAAATTTAGGTTGTTTATTGTTGGTCAGCAAGAGTTATTCCAGAGCTTCACGGTATGTCCTATTTAAACTTTTTTTTATATTCTTTGGTTTCCTTTTGAATGAATTGACGTAATTTGTTTTTAAATGCTATTTCCCACCAGTTAGCAATGTCATCGTTGAGTACTATGCTGATTAGACTTTCTATTTTTTCTCTTATGCGTTCACGGATTTCCTCTTTGCATAGTATCCGAAAGTCCATGCGCCATTTAGTGCATTTACTTTAAGACCTACGTGAGCCAGGTAGCTGTGTTCTGAGGTCTGCGAAAACGGCGCAGTGGTTGTAGAATGAGACTGGTTTTGTTTCAAAGCTAGTTACTCTCCTCTTTTCTATAAATACAATTGAAGTCTCCCGCTAGGATGGCCTTCCCTGTAAAACATTTAAGATAAGGAGCTAGTGTTTCGTATAAAAATATTTCTCTGAGAGCCCGATCTTTCTCTCCGGATGGGGCATAAATATTGATTACATGTATACCTTGGATTTTGATGGACGTGATGCGTCCTGATTAGTGTCGTCTTATATTTGTTATTGGCAAGTCTTAACGCCCGGGGAATGCGGTGCCTCTATCATTTCTGCCATTGTTGACAATTGTATGAAAGTTTTTGGTATCCCACGGGAGGTCCTCTTTAACTTATTGGAATAGGCTTACATCTTATCGTTCATACATCTTTTCTTTTGGCGACCAGCATACCTGAAAGCGTCCTTAACGTAGTTACAGTGGACGGAATTAGTGATCACAGAGCAGTAAAAGCTAGATTCCATATTATTACTGACAAAAAGGCACCCATAAAGAGGAGGGTACACTTATTTCACAAGGCGGATTTCGAAGGTTTAAAACGAGAACTATTGACCTCGTATAAAAAATTTAGTGATATTAGTAAAAACAGTTGTACTGACTATACATGGAATACTTTTCGTAGCATCACACGACTAGCCATAACTAGGGCAATACCAAGTAAACTAAAAAAGGTCAATACTGAACCTAGGTGGTATAATACGTAGGTACGTCCGGAAATCTCTCAAGCGACAACGAATCTGACACAAAAATGAAGAACGCACGTCAGGGTCTCCCCGAAGAGGAGTGTAAGAATTTATGCAAAAAATACAAAAAAGCGAAAACAGCAGCTAAGGCGGCCTTTCAAAAAGCATTAACGGAATTCAAAAATAAAATATTGGGCGAATATTTAGAGAATAACCCAAAGGCATTTTGGTCGTATGTGAGGGAGGTTCAAGGATGCAAATAAACAGTAACATGACCAAAGAACAATCTTGGAGAAAGAGCAAACGACAAATTAGATAAAGCAAATATCCTCAACACCTTTTTTCAAAGCGTCTATACAACATGCTCTCCAAATAACACCGCTACAATGCCTAGGCTATATAAGCACCCAATGCAGTTTATTAATATCACTAGTCGTGGAATAGAAAGTCGTCTGAAATCCATTATTTCCAAAAAATCACCCGGTTTCGATCAAATTCCCGCCCCATTTTTTAAAGAATTAGCATAAGAAATGTCACCGCACCTGAAAATAATATTTGAAAAATCTCTATCACAACATCGTGTTCCTTACGATTGGAAAATCGCGAACGTTACACCAATATTTAAAAGCGGTGATAAGGAAGAGCCCAGTAAATATAGACCGATTTCCCTTACGTCTATATCGTGCAAGATATTGGAACATATAATTGTCAGTTCTATTATGGGGTACTTGGATAGTCAAAACTTGTTAACGCCAAATCAGCACGGATTCCGGAAAGGCAGGTCTTGCGAAACCCAGTTGGCCCTCTTCCTTCACGACATTCTTTCCTCGGGAGAAAAACTTGTCCAAGTAGACGCAGTATTTCTAGATTACAAAAAAGCTTTCGATAAGGTCCCTCATTTGAAGTTACTCGTTAAGTTGGAAGCTTACGGAATACACCACGACGTAATATGCTGGATAAGAGAGATCTTAGCCGACCGCGAACAGATGGTAGTTCTAGAGGGCGTTAGTTCAGATGTAGTGAAAGTTACATCAGGTGTACCCCAGGGAAGTTTCATGGGTACCTTATTGTTCCTTTTGTATATTAATGACATCAATACCGTTGTTACGAGCTAAATTCGCCTCTTCGCAGATGACGCAGTGTTGTACAGGGATCTAGGTAAAGAGTCGAACAAGATTGCGTTACAAAAAGACCTAGATGCTATAAATGAATGGTGCAATACTTGGTAGTTAGAATTGAATTTTAAAAAGTGCGCTGTTATGAATTTTTGGAAAAGGAATAACTCGGTCAACGAAACGTACACAATTAATCAAACAGACTTATCAAATGTAGAGTCAGTTAAATACTTAGGTGTGAACCTTACTCAGGACCTGTCTTGGGGGAAACACGCCCGGGAAGTCTGCGGACATGCTAGTCGCAAATTGGGATTTATCAAAAGAATATTAGGAAAATGCGACGAGCAGGTTAAAGAGAAATGTTTTTTTTTCACTTGTGAGACCTCACTTGGAGTATGCCGCTAGCATATGGGATCCTTACGAAGTAGGATTAATCTCTGAAATAGATCGAATACAGCGGAGAGCAGCAGGATTTGTGAAAAGTTGTTACGATAAACTTAGCAGTGTTACCGAATTGTTGAAGGAATTAGGGTAGGAATCTCTAACTGATCGAAGGGAGAAATACAGGTTAAATATTTTGCGCAAATTCGGAGCAGACACTTTTTTGCCGGACGTTCAGCATATACTGCTAGAGCCAACGTGCTACGGTAGAAGCGATCACAGGAATAAAATAAAGGAAATTGAGTGCAGAACCGATAGATTTAAAATGTCATTTTTCCCACGTACAATAAGGGATCATTATAGTTGCGATAAATCAATCATATGAAACTCTTACCCTCAATAAGTAGAGTAGAATTTTCACTTGTGCTTAATAACACAACATCATTACTAATACTTCATACCGGTTGATTTGTCCGGCATTATTATATTTTGTTCTTTGCATGAAGTAGCATCTCGTAGCACTCATGAATTAACAGTATTAGTATATTAACCACTAGATGCGTGTATAGCATTGTTCTCCATGTTTGCATGTTCATTTACGTATCACTCAATTTCTGGTTGGACTGCGCACTGTTCTCCTGACTGCTTTTTGGCCTGCGCCTAGCGGCCGGGGGAGTGTGCGATGTTCTGATTTGTGTTGGGATGAGTACTGCATGCCTGCTGTGGAATCTCCCCGTGCCACACACCCTAGTGGTGACTTGCACGGTACTTCGTAGATGTGGATGTAACCCAACTCCCCTTCGCAAATACATTGGACTGATCCGGTACTGCGGTCCGCGCCGGGCACGGGCGGTGCGCTATCTGCCGTATTGTAGTTTGTTCGTTCGACGGGCCGAGAGTTTAGTTACTATTAGCAAACTTGTTTCAGTACAATGGAAAAGAAGCGTAAAACATCTTACCCATCCCTTTTTCCTTCTCTTCCCCTATGAAACAGAAACCTAACTTTGGGGCCTTAAAAATGTTGGGAGCTTAAAAGCGTCGCCTCAAAAACTGCCCTATTCTCACCCGTATTTATCCTAACCACTGTGTGGTTTGGCCGCAATTTCTTTTAAATAAACTTTCTTTGCCAGTGATCTCTTGCATCGCTGAAAGATCCTTTTCCACTCTGAGATATTTGAAGAATTATTTAAGAAACAGCTAGTGAAACCAGGTTAAATGGGTTATCTTTGCTGTATGTACATAAAGATATTTTAGTATCGCCTGAAGAAATCCTTGATGAAATGACAAAAAAATCAAGGCAAATTCAACTTTAAACTTTATCAATTTGGGTCTTTTGTTGAAAGAACCTAATTTTTCTGTTTCACTTAGTACTGGTATTCATTTTACGTTGAATATACTACCTACCTGTATTACTTTTGTAAGTACTGTAGCTCTATGTACTGTCACAGTTTTTCATTCTTTCTAAAGAGTATAAGTGGTACGTGCCTAGGCCAATAAAATTCTTTAATAATTTATATTCTGTGATGAGCTCACAAAATGAAATATTCAAACATCATAACTGAGAAAAGTTCAAAATAATAATAGATCAGAGATCTTATTGAAAAATCTGTTCACTAGGTGCATATATTTTTACAAATTAAATTTTTAAATGCAGAATTGTTATATAAAATTAAAATTTAGTTTGCGTGGTTAACTTGCCAAAAGTTAAAAAGCACACTTTTATCCTTATTATATCCATTGCTTTTTTACTGGGTGAACGGGCCTATGAAAAACTATGTAAGGAGTTAGGACACATATCTATGAGTACTAAGTATACTCTTAGCAACATAAAAATAACTTTGCTATTCATGTTATTTAAAATCTGAAAGTTATTTAAACTTAAGTTTAAAAAAGTCACTTTAGAAAGGTAGAAAAATGCGTTCAATAGTTTTCAAGGAACAAAAACCTTAAGTTTTCCTCAGACTCCCCGGTATGGTCGCCCCCCCAAAAGGCAATTCCTAGATACGCCACTGTCTTCAGGATTTCTAATGCCGAACCTGTAATGAGAGGGTTTGTGTGGTGTGCCAAAAATCCCCTTCCTCTCCCTCCTCCCCCAATACGCTCTAACAGCTATTGCATACACAACAGCCAATTAAAGACTGTGGAATCGGTTAAATACGTCGGAGTTAAACTAACTAATGATCTCTTGCAGAGTAAACATATTCGAGAAATTACCGGCCAAGCTAATCGTAAATTGGATTTGTTAAAAGAGTACTTGGCAAGTGCGACGATAAAGTTAGGGAAATCAGCTACTTCTCCCTTGTTAGACCCCACTTGGAATATGCTGCCAGCATTTGGGATCCCTATGAGGTAGGCTTGGAAACTGAGTTAGAACGCGTGTAGCGAAGATCGGCAAGATACGTTAAAGGCCGTTATGATAATCTCGTTAGTGTTACTGACCTTTTGCAGCAACTGGGATGAGAATCGCTTTCAAACCGTCGATTAAAATTTAGACTTAATCTATTATGTAAGTTCAAAACCAATTTATTCTCTGACGACACTAATAATATTTTACGAAATCTGACATACTACGGTAGATCAGATTATGAGAATAAAATAAGGGAATTAGACTGCAGAACGGATGGATTTAAAATGTCATTTTTCCCGCGAACGATATGACCATAATAGCTGCCAATGAGACTTTTAACTAGGTTGTCGATAGGTAGTGTAGCTATTAGTAGTAGTAGCTCTCCATAATAATTGTATCCTCATCTGCTACCTAGTATTTACAGCACGTCGCACAGTGGGCCCAAATCGAAAATCGCCGGACAAAAGTCCAAACTTGCTTTTTTTGAGATATCGACTTGAAACTTGGAGTATATACACACAAATGATTGTTGATTATGAAATGGTAAAACATTTCTCATAGGTCTTACCCCTTACTTAGATACAGAGGCTCAAACACGACCAAATTTCCAAAAAGCGCCCGCTCTCATTTTTCTTCGAAAATCTTAAAAGTTGAGCAGATATAGGAGTAATGAAAGGATTTTTATGAAATAAAAAGCATTACTATTTGTAAACAGGGTACTTCACCTATACAATGCATAACTTTCGGACATATTTGCCCATATTTGAGTGCTTCTACGTCACAAAATGGCGGACCCTTTTTTTAGGCAACATTTGACATAAAATAGACAATATACTCCTTATTCGGAAAATGGTCACTGGGATACTTCATCAGAGTATAAATTTAACATATTTCTAGATTATTCCGTAAAAATATTCGAAAAAAGTTTTCGACGCCGAGAATAAACTCGATTTTTCGATCGCGCGTCGCGGCCCGGCTCCGCGCAGCGGGACCTGGAAATACAGTGTTCCCCGTTGGATTGTTCAAGTTGTGTGGACATTAACTCCTCGAATTCAACTTTTTCAGGCTATGTATGTTGTCACTGATATCTAAAGATTCAAAACTGAAGATTTTGCGAGGATATTGAATCGAGAGAATGGATCAGTGCACGCGTAACTGCGACACATTGTTTTTCTTTGGATAATTTTCGGAATCATGCTGCAAATTATGAACGTCTTTCAACTCTTGAGAAAGAAAGCGGGTTCTCGGGGTGCCATGCAAGTTTTCCATAACAAAGCAACATTTGGGATTCCCTTCTTTCCCTTCACCCTCCCCTCCCCCACCCCGAACAACACCCTCCGCCTTTACTCCCCGAGGAGGGTGGCGCGAAAAGGAAAGTTTGATGACAATGTGCAGCCTTTAAAAAAACATACCTGCTTGGCATATTACAACTTGTTGTCACTCTTCGTCATCTGATTCTTTGAGGCGGCAGAAATAACATTAGTAGTTTCTCTCCTACAAATAATTGGAACTGATATTCTAAAAAAATCAATATATTATTTTAAGGAGTTACCTAAAGGGAATCATTCTCCCAATATCATTCTTTATAGCTTCTTACAATGAAATTAATGCTTTTGTTTAAAATCAGCATGATTTCATGAGTTTTTACAAAAAGCTTTGCAATGTAATATCTTTGTAATGAGTGACATACTAGATCATTATGTTTGAGGGATGGATTAATTTAAGCTTGAGTCTCCAGTGGCTTTGCATTTTTATTTCGCAATATTGAGCACACAATGTAATTATATGAATTTACAATGCTCTCGACGAAAAGTAAGGGAATATACATAGATGAAAACACAATTAGATTCATCGATAATATATTAAACAAAACTGGAAAACTGATATTGTTCTATATCGAATTCGCTGCGCCAAATCTTACGCAGAATATGGCAAAGAAAAGAGAATGTATTTTGAAAATAGGATGGCAATTAATGAGAATGGCTTGGATTCGTTTTGATGCCACCAGTAGGTACCTTTAAATATCAATTCAATAACATAAATGAAATGCCATTACTTGTAAGATACTGAAAAGAAAACAAATATCATTTTCTCAAATGATTTTCACCCTCAGAGCATCCTAAGTTTTAACTCACCCAGTCATCTTCAGGTAGTTGACAAATTTCTGAAAGCACACACCATGAATATATTTACGAATGGGTAAGAAGGTTTAGAAACAGCTAGAGACGATGGGTTTGTCGCAAGTGTACCAACGCGCTCCATAAGAGAGAGAGGTGAATGTGAGAGGAGGTCTGTTTGAGGCAATGAACGGTAAAAACTCAAGCAGGGAATACCCGGAGAAAATGAAAGGAGAGGAAGTTGGGTCGGCGGGAGGGATTCTTATGAGGGATCAGCAAGGGTGGGTAAGGGAGCGGTTTAGCAAAGGGTGGTGGGTAGCGGGCTCCTTACAATACGATCGCCTTATCACTATTCTTTCCTTAACCACGTTAACCCATCCCCGCGAATCCGTCACTACAACACAGTTGACCCAACTTCCTTTGCCGATTGTTCGTTTCAAGCTAAATTCTTATTCCTCGGACGAATCGTAATTACTACTCATATTCATACTCGCTGTTTGATTCTATTGCTTCTTCTTTGTCTTCTATTAGTATTAGTTCCCGTAATTCCTTTGGAAGCCTCCTATGAGCCTTCGCAGTCAAAGTAATGGTGGAAGAAAGCAATGGATCGGACGTGATCAAAAGTCTTTTGAATAGGTACTCATTGGTGGCCATCCTGGAGTGTTTCCGCGTGAATCTTCCTCGGAATATCCTGGCGTCCTTATTACGAGCCTCCATCGCATCTTCGGAAAGCTGGCTGAATTAGCCTCGATAATAGAAGTATATTACTCAACAAGTAAACTCACTGTTGATTTGTTGAGTGTAATACGTGGCATTGGCCATATGTAGCTATCTCTGAGCATATAAGCGGATTTAAAACATTACCTGTTACATAAGTTACCAGTTTAGGAGAATCAAAAAAAGTCTAGCTGTATTTCCATCATTCGTATTTCCTGTTCCAGGCCAGAGCACATCTACGATTAAACCCATCCTTTCTCTGAAAGTCTTCTGTATTATAGCCTTTATCATGGACAGCTTTTTTTAAAGAGAACCACGAGCCTAGAAAGGAATTTAATTATAATTTAGCGATTTATTTTTCAGAATAATTTGAATTGAAGCAATTAAAAGTTCCACCTGGAGCTTTGATGTATTCTTACCCGTCATTGCTTAACCCTTAGGCTGCGGGAAACGTACATGTACGTGGGTACCGGGAACTGCGGCAAGAACGTTCTTGTACAGTCCTGTTCATTAAAAAATGACCACCTCGGAGCCCTGTTCAAAAAAAAGTTACCACCTCGGAGCCGAAAAAGTTCTAAGTCCGCACTTTAGGGAAATGTTGCAACACTGCGCCCCCCCCTTTCACTGAGGGGGGGGGGGCGAGAACGAGAACCCCTCCTCCCCTTAGTCGGGCAAGTAGAAAGGCCGACGGAAGGAAGATTTTGGCCCGCGAAAGGATATTTTGTGAGGGCAGGGGTAGGGTCCGGGCTTCCGTTTGCTTTATGACATGACGGAAAGCCCAACATATCCCCACGGCTCGTTTCGTTCTTTTTAAATACTTATTTCTTACCGACCACGGGACCTCTCCTTCTCTCCCACTCCCAGCAGTATACAATGTCGCCGCCTCATTCCATCCAAATTCCTTCGCAGGTCTCGCTGGGAAGTCCACCCTTTCCGACAAGCTAAGGAGGTGGAAGGGGCTTTCTTTCACTTCTGAGCATTTATTGCCCACCCGGTGTTTAAGTTGGCGAGTGTGCGAATCCAGCACAGCCAGTTGTTAGTCCACGATAGATTTACGCTCGAAATTGAGCAAAACAAGCATTGAAAAACAAATTGGTCGATTTCACCAAACGCATAGGAAGAGTACGAAAATGCATTTTTAAATCCGCACGTCCCTCCTCTTCCTTGCTTTTGTATGAAAAGATTCGCAAAATAAATGTGGAAGTCCAACGACCTACCCGCGAAACTGGGACACGTATCATTTCGTGTCTGCCACAGCTCTTCCCATTGCGGAGTTGGAGGAACGATGATATTCCACATGCCATTTTGCCATCACTCGGTATTGACATATCGAGTTACAGGGGGCATAATGAACTTAAGTGAGGCTAGGTAGTAACATAGTGACAAATGTGAATTCGCTATGCTTCTTTTCCTTTTTCTTACAAAAAATTTACTCCTGTGCAACAAAAAATATACCACCAAAATGATTTTCATTGGCGTATTATTCCGTTTATATTTTTAAAATGTCTCATACGTTGAGACATTCCGCACAAGCTAAAATAAATAATCGAAAGAAGCAGAACTGCGTCGCATCTGATGAACTCTTGATCATTTCAACATAATAGAATCACTATTCTTTATTTGACAAGGAATTGTTACCATCAAAACCGTAAATACATTAGTTTAATTTATGCATTCGATTCGATACGATTCTGAGCGAGGATAATTTGTAATAATTGTCTTTGCGTGATATAAAAAAGTGGACGATGTATCACTTTCAGCGGGAGTTTCCCGTTCTGTGATGCAGACCTGCGATGGATACTTGTGTCCTGCCTTTTAATGTAATGCAATGGAAAAAGCAAGTAATGAAGTTTCACCAAGCAAATTGTAGGTACTGCATTTATGTTCTTCTTTAGCCTCGCTTGGTGCATAGATAAACCCGGGATGAGTGGAATTTGATGACGCAATTTACTACACGAATATACAAAATTCCCAACGAGAAATACCATTCACCTGGATTAGGGTTAAAATCCAGATCACTCGATTCTGCATTATTGTAGCAGACAATGTCAGACTCCACAATTCTTACTTGTATTGAGAGGCAGGAACTCTATCAAAATGATTTTCCTGGTCAACCTTCAAACATCAACCCATACGCTTTTCAGAGTCGGACTAAGTGTTATTTACATCGCATTTGGGAAACGTTGCATTAGCTGCTGGGGTTCGCATTGCACGTTCTTTGCCTTCATCGCTTGTAAACCTGAAAAATCCATTTATCTACAAGTGACTACTATAGAGTAACCGCAATTAAGCAAATGCGTATCAAAACAACCATCTCAGTTGAACCGTAATGAATACGAGTGTTCGTTTTTCTTCTAATATTTGCTCTTTCTGAAAGTAAATTATGAAATAAAGCTAAGAAACTTATTCAGCGAGATTACTTCCAAATATCATGGTGTCTATATCATGATACAATTATCATGATATAGACAATAATTAATTGAATAGGACCAAAAAAGAACAATCAATGAGGTAGAATTAGAATTTTTTTAATTCTTTACGTTTCCAAACTATACTACGCCAGGTTTATTTCCTTACCATTCTAAACTATTTCAAACCTTTGGAAACATAGTATTTCTATTATACGTTTCGTGATAGTTTCATTTTTTTATTTACAGAGAAAGTATGCATTATATGAAATGCAATTGACCGTATTCATAATCGTTCCGCTGCGATGATTCGGCGTGTTTGAATGCGCTTTTGTGTCATTGCGGTTAATTAATAAGAGTCACTTGTATAGTCATTATAAAAAAACAATAACGACTATTTGCTACGTTTTTCAAATGCGATGTAAACAACACATAGTCCGACTGTGAAAAGCGCAAGAGTTGATATTTGAAGGGTGTCCTGGGAAATCATTTTGATAAAAGTCTCTGCCTCTCGACACAAGTTCAATAAAAATTATGGAGCATTAGGTTGCAGTGTAATATACGCCGGTGAGACGTAGTGGTGCCAAGCTGTTGTGAACGAGGGATATTTACCCCACTGAAATTCGCAGATATTTCCCTCTTTCTTCCTCACTCATAAGCAAACGGAAGCCTAAAACGACCAGATCGAATGGAAGGGGCGATCAGCATAAACACCACTTCTTCCTTCCTTCGGCCTCCAGCCGAAAAAGAAACCGCAGCCCATTTCAGGTCACTTTTAGAGGGGTACAGCCTTTCCTCAAGCCAGGATGGAGGGGAGGGTTGTTTCGTTTGGAATATTTATTGCCCGCCGGATGGATGGATGGATAGAAAAGAATGGATGGGGTCGTCAGGGTCTTGCCTCTTTGCAAAGATCCTGGATAATTGAGTGAAAGCTGAACTCACTAATTGAGAGGACTGAAGAAGCATTAGAGACTTTAAGGTGAATTCATAAGAGTCACTTGCAGATTCAAGTTAAAAAAACAAAAACGAGAGAAAACATGCGATGCAAACTCCAGTAGCTAATGCCACGTTTTTCAAATGCGATGTAAGCAACACATAGTCCGACTGTGAAAAGCGCAAGGGTTGATAATTGAAGGGTGTCCTGGGTAATCGTTTTGATAAGTCTCTGCCTCTCGATACAAGATTATTAGGAATTATGGAGCATTCGGTCATTAGGTCGCAGTGTAATAAAAGCCGGTGAGACGTAGTGGTGCCAAGTTTCGACATTGCATGGCAATAAGATGTGTCTGTCCGGCAACCAGTAAATTTATTCCCCAGTAATTTCTACCTCAATACAAAAACTGAGCGCAGGCATAATTCAATGATTGAGTTGTTCGAAATTGGTGTCCAAAGCATTCTATAAGCATTAAGCTATTTTAATCATTATTTGAAATAAATAAATCTCCTAAGTGAAAGTTTCATTACTATTCGCAGGGAAAAATATCTAATTAAATATCGAAGACGCGTAATCGCATTATTCCAAACGCGACAAAGGAATAAGAAATGGATATGAAAGAAAAATTAATTGCTTTTTATTGAAACCATTAAGAGGATATTCCTAGCGCATTTATACATCGCCGCAAGAAACATTTTGCCCGTAATTTTCGCGAGAATGGGATGTATTACAATTAGAGCCTGACATCTTCAGCTACAGTACTGCAGAATCAAGGGGTCTGGTTTCGAATCCTAGTCCAGACAATTGATTATTCTCATTAGAAATTTGACATATTCGTGAAGTAAATTGCGTCATCAAATTCCACTCATGCCGCGTATATCCATGCACCAGACGAGATTGAAGAAGCACTTAAATGCACTATCTAAAATGTTGAACAAACTCAACAAATAATAATCATAATAGGAATGTAGGCACCACAATGAAATACATATAACGAAAATACGTCAACACTTCAATCATTTTTTACGCTAATAATTTCGCGTAAGAAAAAAGTATTTTAAAAAACGAAACGAGCCGTGGATTGCTGGGCCGTGTTAGGATTTCCCTCATGTAGCAGTTATCAACTGCGAGAGATCTTTGAGCAACCGAACCAAGCCATTCCCTTTCATTCTCGCCCAGTCATAAAGCAAACGGAAGCCCGGACCCTACCCCTCCCCTCACAAAATATCCTTTCGCGGGCCAAAATCTTCCTTCCGTCGGCCTTTCTACTTGCCCGACTACGGGGAGGAGGGGTTCTCGTTCTCGCCCCCCACCCTCAGTGTTGCAACATTTCCCTAAAGTGCGGACTTAGAACTTTTTCGGCTCCGAGGTGGTAACTTTTTTTTGAACAGGGCTCCGAGGTGGTAATTTTTTAATGTACGTTTGGCCCTTTCTGCCTACCTGCTCCCTCAGCCCTTTCATATTTTTATGACCCGAACTCTTTCTTTCCAGCGCAGGACATCTAGGAATCCACCCTTTTCACCCAAACCACTCCCTTCCCACGCTCTTTAGGGATCGCATACCACCGAAACGAGGTATGACCCTTTCTTCCGATTGTTCGCTCAAGAGGCTACGGTTGTCTCAAAAGTAAGTTGTCTTATGCTTGCGCCCGGCTCAATTTTCAACGGATTTTTTGGTGTTTGGTATCAAAGTAAACAGAAAATTGCTAGAAAAAATATTTTCATATTTATTTTCAACAATTACGCCTATAAACAAATTTTCAAAATTAGTTCAAAGTCCCACTAATCCCTCAACAAGTTCCGACGCCTACTCCCTGGGATCCCGAAAAAGGGTCGGGAGGGGTCATATAACTGCCTGGCCACGGCCCGTGGGAAGGAGGGACAGGATCCGTCCGAATAGATATTTGCCGCACAGGGTGGACAAAATGCGCTCTAACTGCCGCAGCTTAAGGGTTAAACCCCAGTCGATACGAAATACGCAAAAGACACTAAAAAAACGAATGTAGCAATGCAGCGTCGATAAACCATAAGCATATTTTTCTACATCTGCCGGTCGATTTTTCATGGCTGTTATGTTATTCATTTCGGAAATTTTTGCTATGCAGATGTAACACCTATATTCTTTTTCTGGCCTTCCCAATGTGCCTGATAAAGTAAATTTTCAATAATAAAGGTAAAAGAGTAAAAATAATGTCGTTAAATGAATACATTAGAGATTTGTAGAAAAATACATAGCAGTCGCCGTAGAAGTACTTGGTAAATAATGACTCACGTTATCAGGCAAAATGATTGACTCATTGAGCCAAACATTATGATGCAGCAAATATCGCTCGTTATTCCGGGCAAACACTTTTCCCACTTCCTCATGTAGGGCACCAAAAAACTAATCCAAATGAATTCACTAAAACTATTTAGAGCGTCATCATGTGACCCTAAATCTAATCTTCGTGACAAATAATCAATTAAATATTCTTTTTTGTCATTTAATGATTTTCCCTTCATATCCGTTACTTTTTTATGAAGCTCAAGACGCGTGATCTGGTGTGAAGGCAAATCACAACACGTTTGAGGAAAAACCTTGGTAACGGTCCACTAATTTAAGAAAATAATATATACTAAGGATAAAAGAAAAAAAATGAAGATACTTTGAAATAATAGTAAGCAGTAAGTACGCGTGGTAAAAGAAATACCACGAGAAGTTAACAAAATATATATGAACACTAATGAGAAAACTACGACGCATAATGTGGGTAAAAAACGTCATTGGTGGGAAAGAATAAATTAAAATAAATTGCTTACCTTAAAAAAGAGGAATACTTTTAAGAAAATAAACAATACTGATGTCACCACAGGGAACTGGAGGAGGAAATATGTTAGTATTTCACGAGCAAAATAACCAAATAATATGGGTTTTCCAAACTCACGAGTGCACAGGCACCACACTACTTCACCAAAACCAAACTACAACTGCCTGTCAATATGCATTTCTTATAGAAAGGGCGCCAATGGAAATACCCGCTATTTTCCGTCAACGGCAACCCGGTGTCATAAAACGTTCCTTTTCGCGCCACCCTCCTCGGGGAGTAAAGGCGGAGGGTGTTGTTCGGGGTGGGGGAGGGGAGGGTGAAGGGAAAGAAGGGAATCCCAAATGTTGCTTTGTTATGGAAAACTTGCATGGCACCCCGAGAACCCGCTTTCTTTCTCAAGAGTTGAAAGACGTTCATAATTTGCAGCATGATTCCGAAAATTATCCAAAGAAAAACAATGTGTCGCAGTTACGCGTGCACTGATCCATTCTCTCGATTCAATATCCTCGCAAAATCTTCAGTTTTGAATCTTTAGATATCAGTGACAACATACATAGCCTGAAAAAGTTGAATTCGAGGAGTTAATGTCCACACAACTTGAACAATCCAACGGGGAACACTGTATTTCCAGGTCCCGCTGCGCGGAGCCGGGCCGCGACGCGCGATCGAAAAATCGAGTTTATTCTCGGCGTCGCAAACTTTTTTCGAATATTTTTACGGAATAATCTAGAAATATGTTAAATTTATACTCTGATGAAGTATCCCAGTGACCATTTTCCGAATAAGGAGTATATTGTCTATTTTATGTCAAATGTTGCCTAAAAAAAGGGTCCGCCATTTTGTGACGTAGAAGCACTCAAATATGGGCAAATATGTCCGAAAGTTATGCATTGTATAGGTGAAGTACCCTGTTTACAAATAGTAATGCTTTTTATTTCATAAAAATCCTTTCATTACTCCTATATCTGCTCAACTTTTAAGATTTTCGAAGAAAAATGAGAGCGGGCGCTTTTTGGAAATTTGGTCGTGTTTGAGCCTCTGTATCTAAGTAAGGGGTAAGACCTATGAGAAATGTTTTACCATTTCATAATCAACAATCATTTGTGTGTATATACTCCAAGTTTCAAGTCGATATCTCAAAAAAAGCAAGTTTGGACTTTTGTCCGGCGATTTTCGATTTGGGCCCACTGTGCGTCGTGCATGTTTTCAGGATAACTCTTGAATCTCTGCCCATTTATGTAGCTGCAAAATACATAAATACTAATAAATTCGAGTGTATCTGGCGTTATGTGGTGAACAGCATTTCAGTAATTAAATAAAACTGCCGTAGTTGTACTGCCCACTTATATTTAATGTAAATAATTGTAGTGTAAATTGTAATAAACACGTGCAGTGTAATTATTTACATTAAATATAAGTGAACAGTACAACTACGGCAGTTTTATTTAATAAAATAAATACTAATGGTCCCTCTACCATTGGTAGAATATTTGTAGTGTAATGCATGCTTGTGAGGCTTCGCCTCGTGACAAGTATTAGCGATTTATGCTAATGCATCATTTGTCGAAGATAAACTACTTTAGGGTATAGTGTAATGCATGTTGGTGACTACTCACCCCCTGTCACACAACATTGAGGTGACTTGCAGCGTATTTTGTAGATATAGATTCGCTCTCTCCACCCTTCCTGTCGTTGGGATTTCTTTTTTTTTCTGCTTTTAAGAAGTCTTCCAGTGTAAATTGTTTTGACGACTTCCCCACTGCTTTCTCCGCCCCTCTCCCTTCTCTTCACCCGACGCCGTCTTCTCCTTTTCCTCTTCTTTGGCCCGCCTAGTCAACTGTTGAGTTGTATCAGGTCCCTTTAGATTGCCCTTCGCCGCTGTCTTTTCCTCTGATGGAAATGCGTATTATTGTTCTCGAGTTATTTTTACCGATGCCTGTGATACTGATGGAGCTGGGGTCTAAGAGAAACGGGAATTTTCACTGAAGTCAAATCCTCAGTTGTGCACTCGTTCTCGGGATTCCCTACACTGGGGCAGGGGAGTTCCTTCGTCTCGTCCGTTAATGGCTTTGGGCTGGCTGCCGTCGGCGAATTAGGGATGGCGGGGATGGCGAAGGCCGCCTCCTCCACCGAGCGTGCTCCAGTTTCTGTTTTTCCTCTCATGAGGTGTTCCAATGAGTCATTGTTTCCTCTGTTGTCTTGTCTCTTTCCTTCCTGAAGTATTGAAAAGATCCTTTTTCATTCCTTTCGGCGTCAGCCTCGTCATTGTCCAATACCTCTACTTCCACTCCATTTGATGTTTCTAGTCCTTTCGCCCGCTCTGTTGCCTCCCCTTCCTTGAATTCTATATCCATCGCCGCCGCGTTAGTATTTGTGACGTCCGCGTAGCTTTTTTTGAAGTGTAAACTTCTTTTGGCTCGTTGGGCACTTTTTACATGGGGGAAAAAGAGCAAACTCGCAATACGTACCGTTAGAATTTTCCGGGGCCCCGCTTAGGATGCCCAGTATCAGAGTATCATAGCGTTTAAGAGTAAGATGGCGTAGTGGTCAGAGTCGTCGTCCCACGTACCGAAGGACTCGGGATCTATACCTAGTGGTGGAGTCTTTTTTTTAGAATTTTTTTTGGGAACAATTCTTGACAATTTCTTTCAGATTTTGTTCTGATCTTGTCAAAAAGATTTTTTCCGACAAATTTGTGGGGGAAAAATGGTTTTTCATAAAAAGTGGGTGTTGATGAGAAATTCTTTCGGATATTTGACCTATGCGCCTGATCTGATATATCGAGAAATGTTATTAATTTGGAATTCTTTTGTAGGCACGGAAAAATGGACAAACGTTATGAAGGCAACGCAACTTCTGTTGAATCCGCAATGTTAGAAAATGCAGAAAGTGGAAGAGAGCGGCAAGAAGATCAAAAAGGGTAATGAAACAATAGACTAAATGGGTGAGAATTTACAATTGAATATTTTAGCGGAAGGATAGGGAGATGAAAGAAAGAGGAAGAAAGCCAAATATGACCGAAATTATCGCGCTAAAAAGAAATAATTGGGGATAATTGACGCTGATCCCGAATTGGAAAAAACTAACATGGATCGGAAGAGAAAAAAAGCTGATTTTGCCAGAAATTACCGCGCAAGAAAGAAAGAATGTGCACAGTGCACAGAAAGCGGAAAACAAGTGGAAAAAAGCTGAATATACCAGAAATTATCGTGCTAAGAAAAAAACTGATGTCGAGAATAAAGATTGCGTAGGAAATGAAGATGCTGCTCATAGAAAGAGCCTGGATAAAATTCGTTCTAAAAATTACAGGGAGAGACAAGGGACCGATGATTTACTACAAACTATGGAAATGAATGATTGCCAATTAGCGGGGTCCTCCAAAAAACTATCATTCATTCTCAAGAGGGATCGTATAATTCATTGTTCGCAAATAGCAGGTCCCTCTACGAGAGAGGTGCCATTAATACCGCAGTAAGACATTACCTATCCTAATTCTGAAAGTGGTGGACCATCTCCAGATCTTCATATTCCGGCTATGCTGATTAATGGAGGAGAGGATCGGGGCGAGTCAAATTCAAATGTTGATAATGTTGTGCACGATTTCATTCAACGGCGGAATGAAAAAGACATTTCAAACGAAAATAATATAAACGAACCTCTAATACAAGCATAACAGCAAATAATGTACCGCTCATTCTCAACACATTTGTCGGCACATAAAAAGTTTATAAAGCAATTTATTAAAAATGAATTTGGACATGCTTGCGTTGCTTGTGATAGAATTTGGTTTCAAAATGATTTTCAATCATTTACCAATATTGACAGTACAAAAAGCATAATATAAATCAGGAAAATTTTTCCGGTTCAGAAATAGGAATTTCAGATATGTGCAACCTGTATCACAAGCATTCACAAAAATAATATCCCACAACTATCAGTATATAATGGTTTCAAATATCCCCCATTTCCAGATAGTTTGTAAAATTTCCCATTAGATTTGGTGACTGAAAGATTAATATCACCCCGAATTCCTTTCATGAAAATAAGGCGACTGCGACATATCTACGGTCAGTTTGGTATTTATGGTCTAGTAATTAATGTTCCAGTTGAGGTTAATACAATGGTATGTAAATTACCGCAAAATGTCGATGATGATCACTGTATATACGTTCACATAAAGAGAGAAAAAAATACATAAGTCTAGCTTTGTGCACGGCGCACAGTGGGCTCAAATCGAAAATCGCCGGACAAAAGTCCAAAATTGCTTTTTTTGAGATAAGGTCTTGAAACTTGGCACATATAGTAATTAGTGATTATGGAATGGTAAGTCATTTCTCATAGGTCTTACCCGTTACTTAGATACAGAGGCTCAAACACGACCAAATTTCCTAAAAAGCGCCCGCTCTCATTTTTCTTCGAAAATCTTAAACGTTGATCAGATATAGGAGTAATGGAAGGATTTGTATTAAATAAAAAACATTTCCATTTGTAAACAGGGAACTTTAACTATACTATGCATAACTTTCAGATATTTGAGTGCTATTATGTCACAAAATGGCGGACCCTTTTTTTTACACAAAATTGTACATAAGGTAGCCGCGGCGTAGTGAACAAAAGAGTGATTAAAGCGTGGCTGAATTATTTAATACAAACACCTTTGTATAAAATGCACAATATTTAATTGATGAAACATTTTTTTATATATTATATACCTATATCAGAATATCGCCATAGAAGTTTACACTTCTCCCGTGTGGTCTTAAGCACACCCAATTTTTTCCTTTCCAACGGGCAGGACCGCCTCTCATGCCCTACTTGGCTGCAACGCGCGCGGTTGCGTTTTTGGCCATTGTAGATCACAACAGCGCGATTGCCGTTTACTTGTATATAAGATGGAATTTTTATTCTCTCTATTGTTATTCGAGCCACTTTAGGTCCCGTTTTCCATGGGAACATTGAGCTGCTGTTTCATGTGTTGTCCCACCGTCAGTGTGTTTTTCCGTATCGTTGAAGTTCTTTTATGATGTCGTCATAGCTCGTTTCCACCGGGGGAGCCAGAGAAGCTTCACATTAACTGAATTTCCGGATGTCTGGTCCATTGTGACCTTTGTGCGCTGCTTCTCCAGCGTCGGGAAGGGCATCTCTCTCGTAAACATTTTCATGATGTCTTGCAGGATGGTTTCACTGGCAAGTTTAAACGAAACCGGCGTGCCCCGTGAATCCAAACTGAATCGTGTCTCCATCCTCGGTGTTGAAACCCAACGCCTCCCTAAAAGAGGTGGACCTGTAACGGCGTCGGAGGCTTGGTTATTTCGTCAACCTGCAAAACGATCGTATTTATGCGTTTCACAGACAATTTGCTGTATTACAAGTGTCGAGTTCACAATGAGTTGAGGGTAATTTAGTACTCCCACCCCACGCAGTAAAAAGTATATGGTCTTCACTTTCACTTACTTTTGCGTGGTATTTGTTCATTTGAAAAACGTGAAAAAGACTCTCTAAGCACTTTTTTGAAAGCGAGGAAAACCATGTGAATATCATTTTTTCTTCGTTGTCGAAAGGAATCGAACAAAACATGTGTATTCACGTTTTCTCACCGAGTCGGGGAACTAGTTAGTCCCTCTCCTTATCGGCGATCCAGGCCCGGCCCGGCCCGAGGATCGAGGCAAAAGTTCGTACACCGCACTTTGGAGCTTTCAAAAACACGTCCTCTCAGTTCAAGCTACCGAGGAAGTCCTTTTCCCCTGTGGACCCCTGGTCCCGGTGAAGGCGAATGATTTTTCCTATGCGGAATATCGCACATATGTGCACTTGCGGGTGACTCAGTAAAGAAAATTCCGTGGCTAGTCCCGGTATCCTCAAAATTGGTACAATCACCTTTCTCAATTTATAGCACAGTGGCACTAACATGTCCAGAAGTGTATTTTTAGCATCAAACCACGAATTGTTTATTAAATAACAGCATATTTAAAAAATACAAGAGGTGAAAGAACAACAGACAATCTGAACCATAATATTTTTTGCATTATCCGTTCTTGAAATATTTTAACGTTTTTTATAATGTATTTATATTTGAAAGTGTATTTTATTTCAAATAAATTAATATTATTATTATTATATATGCAAGGGCCCTCCGCGACTGCGAGCCGGACATATATGCTGGTAATATACCAGTTTTAGTCTCACACGACATTTTGACCAAATCAATACGAGTGCCTATATCTCAACCCTGTGCGGTATAGGATTATGCAATTATAAGCAAAATTACTATCACAGAAGTGCAGTAGAAAGGTATTAACGGTATGGTATTAACAGTCATGTGAATATTTCGTTAATAATGGCTAATTTCTAAAAAAAAACTATTTCTTTTACTATTGCAGTGTGCCATTGACAGTAAAAGGTGTCAACCCGACCTTCCAGAGAATTTGATGCCATTTCAGACCCATGTCACAGCACTACAGTAATGCCTATAACATGCGATTCCATGAACCTCAGGTAAGTTTTTACTGGTCTCCAAGCCCATACTCACAAATGCCCAACCGATTTTTAATCCTTAATAATTTGACCTATCGAGGATAATATTAAGTAATATTTTCCCAATACTTGGAAATGCTCACTAAAGCATTTTTATGAAATTAATTTTTTGCATGCTCCTATTGCTTATTGTACTGGTGACTAACACAGATTAAACATGAATCAAAGGGTCCTCAGCAAAATGATTTCTTTAGTATATCGCCTCAGATGTGTTCAGTAGAATGTTTTATCAACATTTTAAATTCAAATCCAGATTAGTATCCTCAGATGTTTCACTTCTAGCTATAAAGTGAATCTTCTCGGTGTGATATTCCCGCTGATGAGTTGAGATTTTTATACTTTTCTTAGATATTGAAATGAGGAAATAATTTTAAAATTAAAGTGAAGGCAGACATGATACATGAAATGAAATAGTGCTTTCAGACTGGAGCAGGATGCAGGGGCAAAACTTTTATCCATATACTTCAAGTGCATGGATAGAAGATTTGAAAAAAAATTAGCTCAGTACTAGCATTGTAATGAGGAATCATGATAGCAATCCACCATCCGCATACCTGATGTATACCTCCTCAATAAAGAAAAGACACCACTCCGCAGCGATATTTCACTTGAAGGGAGACCCTATTCATTAAGTTTGAATGATACGAGGTTGTGCATGGTACGCTTACATAATGGGAAGCCTACGTTCTAGCCTTGGCACTGACCCAGATAGATAGATGACCAATGATTTTGAAACTTTTGGGGGAACACTGCTCGCCTTTAGGTTAGTTGGCAATGAGACACACTTCGTCATGTACAGAGTTGGAGAAAATTAACGCTAAACTCTTCGTCATGGGAAGGCGGCGTACGCGGGGTCTCGTTGGTATCGCTCTTTTTTCAACAACTCGACACATCTGAGAAAACTAGTCGCGACCGGAAATATTCAAACTCCATGTGAATAGGAATAGATGTTACTCATCACAAAAATAGGGTTAATTATAAAGTGAATATATGAATTGGAGTCATCAACGTAATGAAAGCTTACTTTCCCCGCAGCCAGTTGAGGTTTCGAAGAGTTTAATGTGACGATACTTGCCATATTTGTTTTAGCCCTGTGAGCCCTTTAAAATTGTATTTCGCGGTAGAAACTTCACGAAAAATATACGATAAAACAATTTAACTCAAGGACACAAGTTGCATGTCTGCCAAAGACTTGAACCAAGTAATAAAAGTTTACTTTTTTAATAGTAAATTGTTGTGGAAGAATAAAACCGTACAAAACACTATGTAATCAAAATAATGAAGTATAAGTATCGATGGCATGGAAAAATCATCCTTTTTGGTAAAAAATATATTCACCCATAGTACACTAAGGTTTTCACGATGATCAGGGTTACAGAATAGACAAAGTTCTTTGGTAGATACATCTTAAAGTAACATCTCTTCGTAACGGAATAATGTAGCTCATCTTTAATAAGCAGTTTTCCCATGGAAATGTAAAAAAACGACCAAGTGGGATACCCTGACATTTGAATACGCATGAGCTGTAACATCTGGACACGTTTAGGGCCGAAATTGACAGCAGAGTAAAACGTGTTCATTAAATGGACGAAATTTGGACATTCCTTACCCCATAATTCCGTCAAGGGTACACGATCAGTATGGGTATATTTCGCCCCGTGCGGTATGGGATGGTAGTCGACTACGCAGGTATAATTACGTAGAAATCTATTAATGATCTACCACTGCGAATCCCATCTTAAACTTATGCTGCACAATTTATTGAGTACAAAACTGAGTCATTATACCAAGCTAGGGCTGACAAAAAGGCCATCATGTCCGCAAATAACTGGAAATCGCTGTGGGACTAAACAAAAGGCAACAAAATTACGTCACGTTAAAAAAATGGTTCAACAGACGTACATAAAATCATTGCTCAATCAATGATCCCTCGTTTACATTAACGGGTCTGAGTGTGCTAGCTGGGATGCCAGTGAAGATATTTCAAACTCTGAGGTAAAAAAAAGTTTCGACTAAAATAAAAAAGTGCCCCGTGGGAGCCTCGAACCGGCGGACCTTCTATTTTGGCGATCTTTCTATTGTGGAGCGGTTGCTGTTACCACTCGTCCACCTTGCCTTTGATGTCATGTATAGCATGTATACGCACTATGGAAAAATCCGATTTCAGTTATTTGTGGCGCACATTATTCTTTATATTATTTCAGATCAGGGTCATATTTACTCGCGAGAACTATTGTTCCATACATTTTCATATCACCATTCACACTTCATATTTGGGAAGAAGTTAGTACAGAAAATTTAAATAGTCGTCGTCCTACTCACTTGAAAACTTGAGGGAAATTGTCCATTTGTTCTTATTATGCGACTAATGGACGCTGGATAAATATTGAGCACGGTATAAACGCTTTAAATGGAAAACATAAATCACAAATCTACGCCAAAATACCCTATTGAAAGTTATTTAGAAAATGCGAGATGCGGGTCGATAAAAATATACTGTCGTTAAATTCTACCACAATATGCCTCAAAAAACCTACAAACACCTTTCTCAATTTATAGCACATTGGATCTAATATGTTCAGAATTGTATTTTTAAAAATTATTAGCATCAAACAACGGATTTTTTAAACTAAATTACAGCATAATTAAAAAGACAAGTGGTGGAAGAACAGCAGACTAGCTGAACTATAAACGTTTTTGCATTATCCGTTTTTTTATATTTTAACATTTTTTTATGTAGGTGTAAGTGTAGTTATATATATATATATATATATATATATATTAACCCTTTAACGCCGAGGAAATTTTTTTTGTCCGATTTTCTTGATTTTTACATATGAGTATTAAGAGCACCTAAATACAATTATCACGAAGTTTTAGCTTCATTGGTTTCAAAACGACCGAGTTATGGGGCGTGACCATATGGTCACGCTAGGCGGTTGTGGGGTCAATTTTTTTCCAAATGAAAAAGTTTTGTTTTTTTGTCTTGAGGTTTATTCATCTTACATAAAAACATCTAGAGCAATATAATTATAAATTATAAGTGATAAATTAATTTTTATTGATTTGTTTTTAAACAAATTCACAAATATTTTAACTTTTAATTCAATTAAAACACATTGAAATGCAAGAGAATACTTAATATAACTTGGTGCGCGTTACAAAGCAACAGAATTTGAAAAACACTTCGGGACATGGTGAAATTATAAAAGCAATTAAGCACAATACAAGTTTAAAAATAGCATAGGAAACAAACTGAAAAAGTGCCTAAATTACTAATTGACATCTCTTATATCGTGGTGTTATTTTGTGTGTAATTCAATAAAGCACTCAATGCTCAATCCAACATTGCACTTAACACATTCTGTGCGCATGGAGGAACCACATAACGCAGACCTTCGCCTTATTCCACTCCCTCATCGATGGAGTAAATGGTTTAGACCATCCAATCGCAGGCTGACTACAACATGGCTATGGATTTAACTGTTAGTAACTGGCTGTCTTCCACTTCTCTGAGGAGCGTTTTGGTACCTTGCAAGGAATTTCTCAACAATTTCTCTTCTGAATTCTAGCTGAGACATTTTACTTCCAGCTTTTTTGGCGAGGATCCGTGCATTGGTCGTGACACTGTTGATCGTCCACGTAAAGAGAGGCCGTCGCCACTCTTATCTCCTAATGCCAATCCTGTTGTAGCTTATGTTCTGATCCATTCAAACAGTACTTCCCATAAAAATATTGTACTCTCCAAATGCGCTGGGACGGGATTGAGAATTCTTTTTTTCTGTTCCCTTGAATATCGTTTCACAATAACCGCAGGATTTTAACCATACAATGTCGATGCGATTGTCGCAACTTAGTCGTCAACCCAGCGTACTATTGAGATTTCGTCGCTGCTTGTAATCTCATGATGAGACCCCCTTTTCATCTTCTTCATAGTTTTTACCGGAAGAATTGGAACACACTAGGAATTTAGTTTTCGCGAATCGTTCCCGTATCTCCATATCCTCGCTCTTTGAGGTGAGTAAGGAGAGAAATTCCAGTAAACAAATTGTCAAAGTACATCTGAAATGGCAGTACTTCCATTTCTTCAGGAAACTTATTAAGAATCTTCAGCATGGGTTTGGCAGTCTTACCAAAATCACTCTCATACTCAGTGTTAGGGTTAGAAGACTTTCCCTGGTAAAAATCATATGACACTAGATAACCTGCTGGAGTGTTCATGCACCAAATCATATAGCCAAATCGGATAGGCTTTCCTCGGATGAATTGTTTACATCCATGACGGGCAAGCGAGGCACCATATATTCATCATAACTTAAATGCTGTTCACTTCTAAACTTATTCATAAATTTGTCCTGCAATATATCAGAGAAGGGCCTCAACCTCCACATGTAATCATTTGGATCTGGTTTCGGACTGTCTGCGCAGTCAACAAAGCGGAAAATGTGGATAAATCTATCTCTACGCATAGCATTACAAACTAGATCATAGTGAATATATCTATTTGATTCCTAATATGATCTTTTAGAAGGAACGTTGTTGTATCCAGACAGGAGCAATATAGCGATGAAAGTTTTCATCTCTTCTATGGTTATATTTGGGTGTGGTAAACTTTTTTTGAAGGGCGTACTTATTGGATTCGGCACAGAAAACGAACCATGTTATCGTCAATGATTGATTCAAATAGTTCTACTGTACTCAAATGCTTTTCATTGGTGTAATCTAAATCAGGAAAAATAGGGATGGTTTTCTTCAGTCCTGCTGTATTCCACTCCCGATGCACCAATGTTTTCTTTCTCTTCTTCGCCATGGAATTAATTTTGGTGGCCACCTTGTGATCTGGGATAGCTTCCGTCGTTGATACTTTGGACAGTACAACTTCCGCAGTGCACCGGAGCTGTCTGCCGCATAGATTATCAACCAGACCACCATCATCCTCATCGGCAGAATCTTAGTCCGTGAGGTCGTTTACATCTGAAGGCTCGATGTATATTTTATCAACATCCTCATACTCCAAAATGTCAAGAGAATCTGGCAATGTCAAGTTTCTACAAAATATGTAAACTTATATTATTAAATATATGGTGGAAACTTGTAAAAGTGTATAAATACATTCAGATTAGGACAGATTATATTCATACAAGCAGAAAACAATAAGAAAATAGTAACCCCCGAATTTGAAAAAAATTGACCCCATATGCGCCTAGCGTGACCATATGGTCACACCTATGAAAAACTACTAATAAAATATTTACTATGGCAAATAAATATGAAATAATGTATAAATACATCAAAATGTACCTTAACATGCTAATACTATTAATTAAAATACTTGCAATTACCAAAGTATTTTAGTAAGACAATACTTACACAAGGTGGAAATCCATGAGGAGGAGATTCAATGGCACGAGAAAGGTCTCATGAGCATAACAGCAGCAAACGTTATGATAGTGGTCTAAAAACTGCCTGTCGTACTTCCAAAAACTCTTCGCAACAATGTAAAACCATGTAGCCAAGATGGAGGCCCTGCGACCATTTATTGTTTCGAGATTAAAAAGTAACTTCTTCCCGTGACCATATGGTCACGCTAGGCGTTAAAGGGTTAAGGGCACTCCACGACTGCGAGTCCGTCATTTATCCTCATGGTCATATACCAGTTTTACACAGTACCTACACAGTATACTACTTCCCTATTAGCTATGGTCTCATTAGTCTCACACACATTGGCGGTTCCATGGGGAGCGTCTATTGCCTCCCCCAAAACCCGGCGTATTTTATTTATTTTTTCATAAGCAAAAATTATTTTATGCTGTGAAGTACGGTGGTAGGAATATGTTTTAAGCAAATTAATACATAGTCTCTTTTTCATTTAAAACATAGTATATGTTACGATTTCCTAGGATGAGACCCCCGGACACCCTTTTTCCTGGGAAGTATTTCAAATCTCCCTAGCCAGTGTCCCCCTGCTCACACGACATTTTGACCAAAGCAATACGAGTATATATCTCAACCCTGTGCTGTATGGGATTATTCAAATATAAAAATAATACTCTATAAATTATCCTTTTTTCACTAGTCCACTTGCATAAAATATTATGCAATAATGACCAATATTACTATCACAAAAATACAGTAGAAAGGTTTTAACCGTTATGTGCCAATTTCGCTTTAAGTGTTTAATTTACAAAACATTATTTCTTTTACTATTTGCAGTGTGCCTTTGACAGTAAACCCAGAGACCTTCCAGCAATTTTGATGCCATTTCAGACCAATGCCACAACACTACAGTTATATGCGATTCCTTGACTCTCAGGTAAGCTTTTATTAGTCTCCAAGCCCATACTCACCAATGCTCAATCGATTTATAATCCTTGATAAACTTACCTCTCGAGAGTAATGTTTATTTATATTTTCCCTATAAACACTGGGAAATGCTCACTAAAGCATTTTGATGACATTCATTTCTTGCATGCTCCTATTACTGATTATCCTGTTGACTAACACAAATTAAATATGAATCAAAGGGTCCTCAGCAGGATGATTTCTTTGGTATATCGCCTCAGATGTGACCCAAGCTGTCAGTCAGACTTATGCATTAGGTGTCTGCATTAGGCAAAGTCGGTCTTTTGAAAGATCTCGGTCTATCGCTCCAACTTGTGATTCGATCGTGAGTGCAAGGTGATGATTGATTGTATTACTGTATAAACTGAGGGAAAATCCAGCTAGTGATCTGTTCAAGTTGCCTACGATCAATAATCTCTCAGGAAAGTCGTGATTGATACAAAATCGTACCAATCTTTAAGAGAACTTGATCTCGGGATTGGATCAATGACGACCGAACCATCACTAATTGAAAGGCATACATTACACATCTGACTCCAGCGTGTACAGGCAGACTGAGCTTTACCAATTCCGCACCGGTCCAACTTTGAAGGAGTAATCTCCAATCCCTCGGTGGTATAGCCTAGTGTGCGAAATGTACTTGTGTGACTACTGCATACCTAGCCAGTCAGTCCAGCATAATTTGCTAGCAACTTTTAGGTCCAACTGATTTGCACCTGATGCAGAACTCTGCCATCAGTCACCCACCCTTTTAACTCAAGCTAATCTTCTGCTGGTTGACTGAGAGGGGAGTGCTTTTTAACTAAATGGTAATGCCATAATAAGCATATCCGCTAAAAGGTTTGACTATGTCGACCCTTAGTTTGACTTAGGTGAAATGAAATTGTATATAATATTTTAAATTGTACATATCTCGTATTTGTCAGAGTGAACTTAATTTTTCCATCACTTTCCACTAAATTGTAAATTCGTTTAGCTTATAACTTGGGGGGTTACATTACGTTATTCCATTTTCCTCTGGTCACATTACATCTGTACTGTTTTATTCCAGTACCGTAAGATTTCATACTGTGGTCAGTCACAGCCGTTTTGCTTAGCCTCAATAATAATGAAGGTACTCAGTTTTATTGTTATTTTGTACCGTTTAGAACAAAAAATGATTGGTACAAGACCCAAAACCATGAAAACTTGGGACTTGAGTTAACTTAAGAGTGATAAATGGAAAGTCTTATAAATGTAATCCTCTCTAATCCTCTCCTAAGTAGCTGTACATCATTTTCCATCTCTACTTTCGCATGGAAAAAATAATATGGTAGTTAAAAATCCATTGATTAATTCTCAAATTCATTTATGTAGAATTTAATCAATAAGCATTAGCTGATAAATTGAATTGTACAATGTACGTTTTATTGTAACAGTTTTGTTAGGACAGGATGTTAGATAATGGTAACCAAAATCTATTTTCACTTATGCATTCATGATTCTCTCCTTCCTGAAGAAAATATATAGTTACACTACATCTTCCTCTCTTATCTGCCACATCTAACTTTATTCTGTCCATTCTTACTTCCCTTACTTTCTTTCCTCTTTGAACCCACCACCCCAAGTTCATTACCTTTAGTTTTCCATTTCGTTTATTGTATCCTCTCCATCTTCCACATTCTTATCTTCAATACCACCAATCTACTCTCATCGTCAAGTGATATGAAACCCACGTATGTTACCTACCTTTCACACCTCACTACCGCAGTTAATGAGATATTACTTTCACACACAATATTGATAGCATTCTTCCTTTATTGCTATCTGATCTCCACTCCATACAGTGCTTTACTCCACATAATACTCCTCTCTATTTTTTATAACATCCTTACAAAAAACCTTTCATCAGTTCTTCGTACTGGTGAACACTCTTTCACTACCATAGTTCCCCTTCTAATAACTTAATTCTATATTACTTACCATGCTACTATTACTTAATTACTACATAATTTTTAATACTATACCTTCAACTCATGGTCAACTCTTCCTCTGGCCCAACATGCCCATTCATCTCCGCTCGCTCTTTTACATTCCCAGCCTTATGCGTTCAAGTTGTGAACTTCAACATCCCATTACCTCTAAATTTTACATTACATTCCTTTAACCTTGGTTGCCTCCTCCTAATCTCTTTCAGCAACTTCATTTCCACTCCAATAATGGTAAGTGTTTCTATGACTTCCTTTCCATGCATCAAACCCTTTTTCTTTTTCACCCACATCTGCAACACTTGCAACATATTTTTATCCTCTCCAGCCTTGTGCTCTTCTTATATAAGAGCCCATGTTGATTATTCTGTCAGCTGACAAAATTTGTTAAACCTTTCGGCATTATTCCTTTATCTCAAAGCAATTAAATAGGAGAGCAATTGACAAGTAAATTACATTAAAGATGTATCCAAATTGTCAATAGAAGCAAAGGAAATATACTCCTATCTAGGATTCTACATCCTTTGCTTCCATTGACAATTTGGGTTTGTCTTTAATTTATCTCAAAGCAATAATTGCTATTCTAAGAAATGCATTTATTTTTAAGGCTGGCTTTATTAGGCTTAAAATTTATTTTACAATGCTATGTTTCTTATAAAATACTTAAGTTCATTACCTTATTCCATTCTTCATCTCAGTATATTTCCTTCCTCTATATTTTCCATTTATTGAGCTTACTTCTCTTTCCTTTCTCTTTAAACATTTTTCGCTCCACTAAGACTACCCTCAGCACCTTATCTATTAATTACTTCCTATATCCACGTACACTATCACCTCTTTTTTTAAAGATATCTCATTATATATCTTACGTATAGCAGCTCATTATGCCCCTTTGTCTGTTAAAACATGTCTTCAAGGTCCTTTGTTATTCATAGTAATTAGTTCAAAGGCCTCTATCCATTTTTGCCCTTCAAGCCTTTTTTACCAGGAAATATTTCTGAAACTCTAGGGGTTTCAGAAGTTTTTCATGCTTCATATGAAAGTCCAAGTTAATTATATCATCATAAGCAAGTCAAATCAATAAATCACTCTCCTCTCGCCCCTCCCATTCCATTTCTTGTGTGCATGAGTTGACTGAAAGCCTTGATCACATTCCTTTGGTTTACAGGCTGTCTAATGCTTTGCTAACTGTATATCCAAATTATTCACTGCCACTTCAACTTTTATTGGCTACTACAAGGTCCTCCTATGATTCCATCATCCTTTGCTCAGCATATGAGTTGAATAATGCTGGTGATAACACAAAATCCCCAGCCCAGCCCCCGCCCACCCTGTTTCTCCCTCAGCATCTTTAACATGTTCTGTCTGATGAGATGTTGTTCCATCCCATCTACTCCAGATTTCTACGGTGAAAACTTCAACCAAACCTCAAAACCTCTGCAAGAGTAATTATCTACTCCAACTGCTTTATTCACTATCATTTTCATTTATGAAATTTCTTTCTCACTACCTATTTAATATTCCTAGACTTTCCCTATCCATCCTACTTCTGCCGCAAAAACTTCTTTAGTAGCACATTTCCACGGCATTCAGCAAACACTTATTCCTATCATAGGATATTCCCAGGTTTTGCTGCCCAATAATAACGTCGGGAGAAGAAATACTTTATTACACTGCCATTTCTGCTTCCCTAGACTATTACTCATTCCTTGATATACACTATATATTATGTCTCCTTCTGTCATTCACACAACTGTTTATCTTTTGCCTTACTATATTTATGTGCATACTAACCTCTATTTCACTAACATTCAGCCATGATACACAACATCGTACATATGCTCAATTATTTATTCATTTTACCTCATCATGCAATCATTTTTCACATTCTCCGTATCAAAAACAACTATGTACTTTGGTCTATGGCATGTTTAACCACAATCCATTTCCCTTGTTGCTTCACAGAAGTTCGAGAGCGCTGTAATTTAGTTAAAATGTACCCTTAAAGTAACAGTAATCAATAGTCAAGTCAAAATTTATTTATCGATTTGTTAAATTCATCATTACATATTCATCTGATTCATGCAAATTATCTTTCGTTTCTCACCATGAGCTCATTTGGTGTGATATTGGAGTCGAGGAGACAGACATAAGTCACAAGAATTTATAAATGAGGCTAGTAATGTCCATGGTAACTTGTCTGGTAATCATAGAGTTTTCTTTGCATGCAGGTCATTGGCAATATCTTCACGATGGCGTCCTCCAAGCCCAGAGCCATCATTGTGGGTACTGTGCCAAGCTGATGATTCCTAGTGATTTCCTGGGCCATGTTATCTTTTGTGGCAGCTTGGCATGTCATCAATCTTCACAGCATCAAGTGCAGAGCCTGAAAAAAAACATGAAACGGGTGTGTGTTCAGTGCATTAGCATCCAGTTTACATCACAGAGCTTTAAAAATAACATAAGTTTAGTGCTTTTGAATCTAAAATATAGCTTTGGATAATGTATCTAAATGATGTTTTTAATGGTTGAAATAAGTGTAGCAATTTAAAAATAAAATATATTGTATGAATTTTGCTATCATCATTTAAATGTCCAATCTGATCAACCGCCTGCCTGGTCATGGAAGCAACTACCTAAATACAGAGGAGGTAAGTTAAACGTGGTGAAGTGTGCTGCGTCGAGTTCCTGTTCGAGGCACTCTTGAAAAACTCGGGAAAAAACGAAGTCCAAACGTTTATCCTGGGTGGGTAGGTGACACTCAATACACCCGCCTTTCACTTGCCCCCATTTAACAGCTTAGCGCTAGAGGTCACAGGAGGGATACAGTAGCAAACATGAAGTGGATACACTTACAATGAAATAGATACTGTTGCAATTGAATCGATACAGTTACAATCAAATGGATACAATGGGAGGACGAACTGCAAAGCCCCACGTTTAAGACACCTGACCTGGGGCGAGTAGCGTTGGTGATTGAGGCGAGTTGGTGATTGGAGACGCGTTACCAAGCCCTCCCGCCACCCTTGCTACCTAGGTTTAGGGCTTCTTTTTTGACTGCAAACTGCTTTGCTGCAAGAACTAAGTTCTTTAAATGATTCCCCTGAGTTTATTTAAACGGAAATAAATCTCAAACCAGAGCATACATGGGCAAGAATATTTTGTCCGAATAACTGTCATGTAAAATTACATTGAAATTATTAATAAAAGGTCTTTTTCGATAATTATCTGTATATAAGCTAACAAATCTGACCGCGTAATTCAAACCTTGCCGTCTGGACTTAGAATATTTTTGCTTAAAGCGTCACCTGTACGAACTCATTATTTCCGAGCATTCACACTCATCTTGACTTTAAGTAAGGACTTAAAATATTTGTTTCGCCTTCAATTCCTTATTTTTTGGGACATAGAATATTTTTGGTCTGCCTCCCTTCTTTAAGGACTTCTATCGTGAACTTCAAATATCGGTTTTCACCAGATTTCCATCGACGCGTGGTGGCCTAGTGGGTAGAGCACTGGGTTGCTAACCAGAGAGCGCGGGTTCAAATCCCGCCTCCACCTGGGCGCGTCCGGCCGACCTCAAGCTGTGAGCCATGGGTACCGGATGGATTTCCGGGAGGACCTGAGGGGGGTGGGGGGATTTGGGATTCATCAGTGCCTTCATGGGCATAACTAGTAGCTTATTAGTTGCTAATTACTTGTTAATTAGTAGCTTATTAGTTGCTGATTATGCTTGCAGGGGGCGCGGCGCTGGGTTTATTCACTGTGTGAATAGCTCACCGCCGTCGGTTTCTTGGCGAGCTCTACCCTCGCCAAGCAACTGGGGTATAGGTCCTTCTTTTTTATATTTTGTCGTCAAAAGTAAATAAAAGATGTATCCTCCTTTTAGAAAAATATTTCTTATAAAAAAATAATTTACCGGACTTTACAAAAACAACCTTATATCCGAAAAAATCTCTCCAGGATTCCTCCTCCCGCATTTACGATTAAAAATTAAATTAAAAAGATTTTTTTAAATTAGAAAAATGCCAATACATAAATATTTTTGCTATGTAATTTTTTTTTCAAAGATTCGGGGTTAGGAATCGAGGAGAAAATTTTCTCTTCCAATTTTAGTTTTTTTTGATAACCCGTTCAAGAATTATTAAATATTATTTTCACGACCGGAATAAAAACATATTTGTCCTCTACAGTTTTTAGATTTTTCTTTGCTCAATTTACTCCTCTCCGACTAACTAAACCTAGCCCTCAGCACTGTTTTCCTCCACAATATTCCACCTCCATAGTTCACCTTCCGGGAATTTGAATACAGTGATCATTTCCACATGCCACGCATTTTTCAAATATTTTTTTCGGGGATTTTCCCGCAATTATATGATATTTTAAAAATTAGTACCCGAGAAATCAATTGGTTTCGAGTATAAAACGTTTTACTCTATTTATTGATAATAATTACAACGTCCAGCAATAATTTATCGGAACATGAATAAGGCCCGTTCGACTGTTCTACAATGTCTACGTATTATTGAGTGAGGGGAAATAAGGACGTGTGGCAGGGACTGTTGCAACAATAGCCACGAAAAAGGAGGGAAAAGGAATTGAAAGAGGGAGCATGAGGCAAAACTCAAATTTTAACCGAATCGATTGTTTCGAAGTTAGCAATAATCTAGAACTTTGTCCATAGCTCGTGCCGATTCCGGAAGGCGAACAATTATTCTGCATTAGCATGTTAGAAACATTTAAAATATTCTTCGCAAATTTAATCACATGTCGCAAAATTAATATAACCTAAATTAACTCAGAGGCAATCAGTAAAACTTGGGCCACGGATTATTTATTACTAATAACGGCCAGGTTGCTTAGGGAGATCTTACCTCACCATGAAACTGGGGTAAAGATCCTTCTTTTTTTGGCTTTCGTGCTTGATAAGAAATAAAGAAGTATGCCCTCCCCCTTTAGAAATATTTCTTATAGTAAGATTATTTACCGGATTACCGAAAATACTTAAATCCGGTTGGGGAAAATTTTTCCAATATATTACTTCTCCAGGATTGTCAAATTAAAATTCAGGATAATAAAAAAATAAATATAATTTTAATAAAAGAACAGATTTTTTGCGACAATCTGGGAATTAGGAATCAAGGAGAAAAACTTCTTTTCTGGATTTAAGATTTTTTCACAAATCCGGCTGGGAAAATAAAAAAAATATTATATTCACGATCGGATAGCTCCTTTTCCTCCACATAGTTCTTTCATAGTTTCCTCCGTCTCCACAATCCACCTTCTAGGACTTAGAATAGAGAGGTCAGTTCCAGGACTGCGATCGCGTATTTTTTAATTATTATTTTAGATTTTACTTTCCTGTTTTCCCTTCGCTAGTTCCGCGATTGTTTAAATATTTTTTTAATTTAAGAACTGATACAGTTATTGGTCTCAAATTTAAAAAGTTTTACTTTATTTTGTGATAATATCTACAATGAATAACAAATATTTTTGCAGAACGAGAGTCAGTCAGTCATTTCTAAGTTCTTAATTATGGCTGAGAGTGCTCAGCCCGATGTTCTAAATTTTCGTATTATCCAGCGAGCAGCCACAGGGGCGTTTGGCAGGGGCTGTTAGAACACTAACCATGAAAAGTTTGTTACGAAGAGTTAACCAGAGTTTGTTACGAAGTCAGCAAGGATTTAATACGTTTTCCATAGCTACAACAACAAAAATTAAGATATTTAACGATTTTTTTTGTGAAATGATGTTAGACCACGAAATTAAAAGCTCCAAAAATAGATTTATTTCAAACAAATTATTATGTAAGTACAACCACATCGGAAAAAAATCTGAACGCACATAAAAATAACGTATGAGTAATATTTTTATTAATTTCAATTTTTTATGAAATCGATTGACTCAACTTGAATATATAGCTTCTTTATTGACAGGAATGTTTTTTTACAGATTTCACTTTTTAGTCTAAAAAGGTGCTAGTGGAGATTATTTGAGCTAAAAGGCTTAATCTTTTTTTGAAGAAAGAGGAATATTGTGGTCATTTTCATATGCACTACCACGCATTATTACATTAGGTACAATTTTAGACCTTCCTTTTTTCGCTTTTCTCCATCTGAGTTCTGTATTGTTTTAGTGTTTAAAAAATTGGAAAAAGTACAACCATTTGTTGAAAATCTAAATAAAAAGCTTTTACTTTAATGGTGATTAAGTTGCGATGGATATCAATAATTTTTCTGCAAAGGATTAGTCAGGCTTACTCAGTTTACATATCTACTTCGATGTATTTTAACCTGTCACCGCTTCAGCTACATTAATATAAGAAGTATGCTACAAGTGACCAATATATCTCACCACCGCAGGTTATTGGTCATCTATACCCTCACCATGTTACTGAGGAAGAGGGCCTCCTCTTATCGCTTGGTTAAGAAAAAAGAAAAAAATTAAGTCTACTCCGAAAGAATATTTCAAATAAAACTTTTATTAATTTTCTCGACCGGATTAACATTTTTCAACAATTTTTAGTCATGTTGTGAAAATAATATTTTTTTTACTGGATTAAATTTTTTCCAGTTATTTTATTTTTCGGTTTAATTTTCTGTAGCAGATTCATTTTTTTAACAATCCGGGACCTATATAACATAAAACATTATTTTCACGACCAGACAAAAATATATTTCTACTCTCCATAGAATAAAGCTTTTTCTACTCAATTTACTCCTTTACTTCTAACTAATTCAATACAACTATTTTTCTGCCTTCACACTCCCTATCCACAATCTTTCCTCCTAATAATTTGAATACAGTCATCTTCAAATATACGACCACGTATTTTGGACACTATCGATGATAAAAGGAGGGAATTGGACGAGTTAAAGGACAGAAATTAATCCTATGAAATACATATCATTAAAATTGGTTGACTATACTCAAGCTTCTGAATATATAGCTCTCCAAAAGAATCTCCTCAAAGGGCTAGACCTTTTTCAGACAGTGGAATGTTGTTGTTATTTCCGCATGCACTATCAGACATTAATGCATTACTATTTTGGACCTTCTCTATTTTGTTTTTCTCTGTGTATCTCAGTCTTTTTTGTCAAAGTCATTAATTGATACTTAGAAAGAAAGAGATTTTGTACCTATTACTTTGGTAGTTTGTCGCCTATTTTGTAGTGTCCATCAGTTCTAGAACATAGTGTAATGTTAAAATATTAACCGTCGTGTCACCCTTAAAACTCCCATTATCTTAATTTTTGCCAGCAATCCAAGCATCCCATGCTTCCATGCCCTTAATTTTCCCATGCCATGATCCTAGCAAGCTCACATGTTCTTAATTTTTGCCAGTAATTCAATTTTTGTATGCAACCTTAAGAGTCTTTAACGGCTCCCAACCCAGTTCTTCTATCACCTGTGTCATAGGTGATAGAAGAACTGGGTTGGGAGTTCGCTAAAATTGTTACAATTTTAGCGAACCGTTCGGCTAACTAGGTATTTTAATTGTTACGCTTATTAAATCATTCTGTGCAGGCCCCTACATGTTCTTAGCGTACCTACATGTTCTTAGCGTACCTACACGAAAAGTGATCTCATAGAGTGAAATAACATCCCTTTGAATTTCTTTTTAATAATCATAAAAGTTTTTGAAAATTGAAAATCTTGAAGTTTCTTTTAGAGTATAGTTAATGAAACATTAAAATTTCCACAAAGGCAAAGTTCAAGTAGATTAATATCAATTACTGACTTCGTGCTTTCCATTGATACCTTTGCTACTTCTGCACCAAGTTAAATACGCCCGTTTGATCTTGTACAACTATAGCATAATATAAGGTTTCTTTTGTGTCTTAACGCGTTTCGTAACAACAGTGTTTTCACACGTTTAACCGCAGTTTATATTTGCCAATATCTCAGGGGCTATTCCGTGAATTTAGACAATGGTTTATGGGTTACATAGGTGGGCACTGCCCGCATAACAAACTTAGTAAAAATATGATACAGTAGGTGGATGACCATTTGTTGATTAAAAATAAAATGACCTTACTAATTTATTATCTTAAGACTTTCGCACTGTTCACTAGATTGGTCCAAATCTCTCCAATGTTGCACCATAAATGTTTCTAAGGCATTTTCCTCATGTAAGGTCTGAAGTTATAGTAATTCCCAAATGTTTGACTTTATCTGATGTCAAACAATGATTAGATTTACGAAATGTCCCCTTAAAGTGAAATAGAAGGACCCATAAATTTTCAATTTCACAATATCAAATTCTGGATTCTAGCTATCTTCATTTAACTTAAATAAAGAATGAAAATTGCCACCAGGTTTATGCAAATTTTTCACATACAAATGACAGTTTGTAATTACGAGAATGAAAATAAAATAAAAGCTTACTGACAAAGGAATGGAAAATCTCACCATTTGAAAATAAACTAAAGTTTTTAGGGGTCACACTTGAACAATTGACTTCCATGCTATGTATATTGGCTTCCTATATTAACTCGCCACCATGTCTAAAGAAAATTGGCATATTCATATTCAGAGTAAGACATCCCACAAAACACTCCTATTATTCCCTCAGTGAATACATGGCAGAACAGTAGCTAGAATACTTCCCCTACAGTGGCGTAGCGAGGGGGAAGGGGTCCGGGGGGTCCGGACCCCCCGAAATATTAAGACATATAAAAAAATAAAGCTTGGAGCAGGGGAAAGTCTACAAATAATAAATTATCATACAGTTGTTAAAAAAGGTTTGTCCTTTTGTTTAAATAATAAATTATCAAACAATACGTTTGGGCTCAGCCGCTCGGGTAGTGTAATGGCGGTGTTTGTGTAGCTGGCCGAGTTTCGAATGTGGACTGTCTGTCTAGTTCGCCCTGTTTTTCAAAAATTTTCCCCTGGTTTTGGGACTACACTGTATATGGGATACACTTAAAGGGTTTTGATATGGAAGATATGTAGGAACACCAAACTTGTTCTAAAAACAAATGTTTCAATTTCCTATTTGCTAAAATCCTTTTAGAAAGTGGGGACGATCAAGATTTGGATTCACAATTTTATACAACTACATATTATAACCATGTCAGGTGGATCACTTTCCACAAAGAAACTGGCTTCACTTTTGTCAGTATAGATGCCATTACTCTCTTCTCTAATCCATACACTATAAAACCTATCAATGAATTTGAAGTACATATTTCAAATAATGCAGGGATTGGGTTGGTGCAATGACTAAACTACTGGCATCACACTCCAAGGACCTGGGTTAAAATTCTAGCTGTGGCAGAGATTTTTAAGTTCAGTACTTGGATGCCATGTGGAACACACTGTATCCTAATAACTCACCTGTCAGGTCGAGATGCTAAACTGACGACTTGGAAGTGTATTTCATTAAG